>CAUYON010095640.1:0-25401 GCA_963573935.1 Arctocebus calabarensis
CAAGACACTTTAGGTACTTAAAAAAATCATCTCTACCTTCAAATAAACTTTGCATCAAATAAAACATAGCAAAGCAGTGAAAGATGAGGAAGGCTGGCTTGGCGCCTGTGGCTCAACGAACTAAGGCATCAGCCATGTACAACTGAGCTGGTGGGTTCGAATCCAGCCTGGGCCTGCCAAACAACAATGACGGTTGCAACCAAAAAAGGGCCGGGCGTTGTGGCGGGTGCCTACAGTCCCAGCAACTTGGGAGGCAGAGGCAGGAGACTTGCTTGAGCCCAGGAATTGGAGGTTGCTGTGAGTTGTGGATGTCACAGCACTCTATCTAGGGTGACAGCTTGAGGCTCTGTCTCAAAAAAAAGCGGGGGGGGAGGGAACCTATTGAAACCTATTGCTTAGATAACTGCATGTAAATTTCATTATTTTATAAAGAAAGGGTATCACTTGATGATGGCAAACTGAACAAAAGACAAACTGCCTATCACTAACCAAATGCATAAGCTAGCTTATGTCCATCGTGGTCAACACCACTCAGCAACGTAACTGGAATTTATTACTTACACTAAAAACTAGCTAATAGACCCAAACTAACAAAAGTCGAAGCCTTTGAATACTAAAATAGAAGGAAGGAAAAAAGAAATATTCTACATTAAATGAAGGAAGAGAATGGATAGAGAATAAGGGTTTAGCATGCTGGAAGGCCACAGGGAAAGTTCAAAATAAACTATTTTAGTTCAATTCAATAAATACACACATGCATAAGCATTTACTCTGTGCTAAATATTGTGCTTTCTTTTTTCTTTTATTTTTTTCCAAAAACTAACACAATATAAATATTGAGCTTTCAAAAAATATAAGAAACTGTAAGATCATGACCCTTGCTTGAGGTGCTTTCAGTCTAATAAGAGAGAAAAATAAGCAACCAGTTCTAAGTCAATGGTTACAATGACAGAAATAAACATGAAGGAAGGGAATTAGCTTTAAAAATCATTTACTTTGGCTCTGCACCTGTGGCTCAATGGGCTAAGCGCCAGCCACGTACACCTGAGCTGGTGGGTTCAAATCCAGCCCGGACCCGCCAAACAACAATGACGGCTGCAACCAAAAAATGGCCGGGCGTTGTGGTAGGGGCCTGTAGTCCCAGCTACGTGGGAGGCAGAGGCAGGAGACTCGCTTGAGCCCAGGAATTGGAGGTTGCTGTGAGCTGTGATGCCACAGTACTCTACCCAAGGTGACAGCTTGAGACTCTGTCTCAAAAAAAAAAAAATCATTTACTTTGTGACTCCCTCAGGCATGAGTTATTCAGGGTGTGCAACTTAAAGTATTTGTAAATTTTAAATTGCACGTGTACTTTAAAGATACCCTGGGCGGCACCTGTGGCTCAGTGGGTAGGGCACTGGCCCTATATACCAAGGGTGGCGGGTTCAAACCCGGCCCTGGCCAAACTGCAACAAAAAAATAGCCAAGTGTTGTGGTGGGCACCTGTAGTCCCAGCTACTCAGGAGGCTGAGGCAAGAGAATTGCCTAAGCCCAGGAGTTGGAGGTTGCTGTGAGCTGTGTGATGTCACGACACTCTACTGATGGCAATAAAGTGAGACTCTGTCTCTAAAAATAAATAAATAAATAAAAATAAAGATACCTTGTATTTTGAAAAATCAGTAGGAAGTGGGCAGGGAAAAAATCAGTAGGAATTAATTAAAACTTGGGGAGGGCCAGGGAAGGTAGCTTATGCCTATAATCCTAGCACTCTGGGAGGCCAAGGAGAGTGGATGGCTTAAGCACACGAGTTCGAGACCAGCCTGAGCAAAAGTGAGACCCCCATCTCTAAAAATGAAATTGAGGCAAGAGGATTGCTTCAGTCCAAGAGTTTCAGGCTGCTGTGAGCGATGATGCTACAGCATTCTACTAAGGGCAACAAAGTGAGATTCGGTCTAAATCAGTGGTTCTCAACTTTCCTAATGCTGTGGCCCTTTAATACAGTTCCTGTGGGTCGACCCACAGGTTGAGAAGAGTTGCTCTAAATAAAGAAAGAAAGAAATCTTGGAGAAGAAAAGAATTAGCATGTTCAATGACATGAGGAATGAAATGGCCCTGGTGTAGGGCTGAGTAAATTATTATGGGAGTATAAAAAGATGAAGTACTGTATGGCTCAGAGCCTGTAGCACAGTGGTTATGGCACCAGCCACATACACCAAAGTTGGCAGGTTCGAATCCAACCTAGGCCTGCTAAACAACAATGACAACAGCAACAAAAAATAGCCAGGCATTGTGGTGGGCACCTATAGTTCAAACTACTTAGGAGGCTGAGGCAGGAGAATCACTTAAGCCCAAGAGTTTTAGGTTTCTGTGAACCATGTTGCCATGGCCCTCTACCAAAGGGGATGTAGTGAGACTCTGTCTCGAAAAAGAATAAAGTACTATAGTCCCAGGTACTTGGGAAGCTGAGGCAAAAAGATCACTTGAGCCCAAGAGAAAAAAAAAAAGAATGCGGTACAGTGGTAAGAGATATGACTAGAAAATTAAATAAATATGTTGCAGATCATGAACATCTTGTAAGGATAACTGGAAGTTTGGTCTTTATCCTGTTAGTGATATAAGACTAATGAAAGATTTTAAGTAGGAAAGGTCTGAGTGTAAGATGCATCACTGTGGTGTTAGTATGAATGACAGATTTTTTTTCTGAGACAAGAGTCTCACTCTGTTACCCTCGGTAGAATGCAGTAACATCATAGCTCACAGCAACCTCAAACTCTTGGGTTCAAGCAATCCAAGTAGCTGGGACTACAGGCGCCTGCCACAATGCCCAGCTATTTTTTAGAGACAAGGTCTCACTCTTGCTCAGGCTGGTCTCGAACTCCTGAGTTCAAGCAATTTATCTGCCTCAGCCCCCCAGAGTGCTTGGATTGCAGGCGTAAGCCACCGCACCCAGCCTGAGTTTTATTTATTTATTTTTTTATTTTGCAGTTTTTGGCTGGGGCTGGGTTCAAACTCGCCACCTCCGGTATATGGGACCGGCACCCTACTCACTGAGCCATAGGCACCACCCCTGAGTGACAGTTTTAAAGATAGTAAGCCTGGAAGGAGGGAGACCAATGAGGAAATCTATCAATTTCCTAACATAGTTGCCATATCCTATTTGTCTCTGCATCCTCTGTACCTAGCAAAGTGTCTGGAACACAGGAACCCAACAAATGTTTGTCAAAAGAATGAATGGATGAAGACATCGCTGAGATAGTTCAGGTGAAAGATAATAGGGCAGTAACAGCAGGAAAACAAAAGACAGATATGAGAAATATGAAATGAGATAAAATTAACTGAACTTAATGACCATTTGGGAAAAAAAGATGTGGAAAGATGAGAGAGAGGAAAGAGCTCTCTGTCATATCCATGAACAGCCATCAGAAGCACCCATTCACAGGCACATCTGAGTCATCATGGATGGCTCCCAAGTTTTGGGCTTGGGGACTAAAAAGACAGGTACCCCTATTCTGAAAGGGAATGAATGAAAAGAAAGATGCAGGAGAAACAATTAGTTTCTTGTTGAATATGTCGAAAAAGAGATAGTTACAGGAGTGAGTATATTCAGCAAGTACTTACAGAATACACAAGCCTAAGAGGTTTATGAGAGGAAGTTGAGGCTATAGATAAAGATGTAGCAGCATTAGCATATAGGAAGTAAGAACTATGAGAAAAGAGAAGACATCTTGGATTTTATACGAATATAAAAGGCCAGAATTGAAAAATGACTCCAAGTACTAAATCTTCGTGTATTCATAATTGTATATTCATAAATTTTTTTGGTAACCTAACCACTGTAAGGACTCTTTGTTTCATTTTGTTTTTTTGCGACGAGTCTCACTATGTCGTCCCAGGTAGAGCGCCATGCTGTCACAGCTCACAGCAACCTCAAACTCTTGGGCTTAAGTGATGCTCTTGCCTCAGCCTACCAAGTAGGTGGGACTACAGGCGCCCGCCATAATGCCCAGCTATTTTTTGGTAGTAGTTGTCATTGTTGTTTGACAGGCCCAGGCTGGATTGGAACCCACCAGCTCTGGTGTATGGGGCTGGCACCCTAGCCACTGAGCTAGAGGCATCAAGCCTATAAGGACTCTTTGGTATACCAATTCCTTTATTTTAAATTTACTAAGTGACAGAAGATTAGCTCTTACAAATACATATTATTAATGTTCATTCAATATAGTGTCAAATACTGCAAATCATATATCAGATAATGGATATTTAGAATATATAAAGAACTCTTACAATTCAACCATAAAAAGCCTAACCTAGCAATAGCAAAGGGTTTGAATAGACATTTCTACAAAACAAATCTAGAAAATGGCAGTGCCTGTAGCTCAGTGGGTAGGACGCCAGCCACATACACACAGGCTGATAGGTTTGAATCTGGCCTGGGGCAGCTAAAACAATGACAACTACAACAACAACAACAACAAAATAGCCGGGCATTGTGGCAAATGCCTATAGTCCCAGCTACTTGGGAGGCTAAGGGGGGAGAATTGCTTAAGCTCAAGAGTTTGAGGTTGCTGTGAGCTGTGATGCCACAGCACTCTACTGAGGGCAACATAATGAGACTCTGTCTCAAAAAAAAAAAAAAAAGAAAAGAAATATAGGCAAGAAAAGGACAAAAAAAATTATTAGTGTGAAGTAGAGAATTGGGAAACCTCATACATTGCTGGTGAAATTGTGAAATGGAATAGGTGCTATGGAAAAATGGTTTGCCAGTTCCTCAAATGTTACATAGAGAGTCACCATATGATCCAGCAACTCCTCTCCTAGGTATGTGCCCAAGAGAATTGAAAACGTATATTCACAGAAAAACTCATACACATTGGGCGGTGCCTGTGGCTCAGTGGGTAGAGCGCCGGCCCCATATACCAAGGATGGAGGGTTCAAACCCGGCCCCAACCAAACTGCAACAACAACAACAAAAAAAAAAAAAAAAAAAATAGCCAGTTGTTGTGGCAGGCGCCTGTAGTCCCAGCTACTCGGAGGCTGAGGCAAGAGAATCGCCTAAGCCCAGGTATTGGAGGTTGCTGTGAGCTGTGTGACGCCACGGCACTCTACTGAGGGCAACAGAGTGAGACTCCTATCTCAAGGTAAAAAAAAAAAAAACTTATACATGAATGTTCATAGCAGCATTATTCATAATAGCCAAACAATCCAAATGTCCATCAACTAAGGAGTAGATAAAATGTGGCATACCCATCCAAAGGAATATCATTTGGCAATAAAAAGGACTGAAATACTGATACATCGTGTAACATGGATGAACCTCAAAAACATTATGCTAAATAAATGCTAGACACAAAGGCAGGCCAAATATGGTTATGATTCCACAAACAGTACATGAGGTCTCCAGACAAGCTCTCATAGAAACATAAAACAAATAAATGACTGCCAAGGGCTGGAGAGAAATGAGAATGGGAAATGACTGCTAATGGGTATAGAGTTTTGGGGGGGAGTTAATGAAAATGTTATGAAATTAATAGTGGTGATAACTGTATGATTATATGATTATGGGTGGTGCCTGTGGCTCAGGGATTAGAGCACTGGCCCCATATACCAAAGGTGGTGGGTTCGAACCCAACCCTGGCCAAAAACTGCAAAAAAAAAAGTATATGATTATATTAAAAACCAGTGGATTGTATACTTTAAAAGGTAAATTATATATGAATTATAATGTAATTTTTAAAAGATTATAACAGTAGAAATTAAAATTCCAATAAATCAAAGTCATTGTGTTAAATAAGAAAGCTTAAAGTTTGTAACTAAAGTTAGCCTCATATATTAATTTTTATATTATAATTTATAAATATTATTGAGAATTATGATCACATGATACAAAAAATAAAATAAATTATTCAGTCTTTACCTGCAGGAAAATGATACCTTAATTCAAATTTGAGTTAAATTTTTTTTTTTAATTCAGATAAACCAAACCTACTAAATAAATATATCCAAATTCAAGGCCAAATTCAATCATCTGTATCTACCTGAGTCCAAATCTTCTAATATGTCTATCAGTTGATGATATCCATGAACAGCCATCAGAAGCACCCATTCACAAGCACATCTGAAGCCTATTCCTCACCTTCATGCACAGCTCTGCTTTGTCAAAGCCCATTAGCATGTTGATAATGTCAAATCCAGAAGTAGACTTATTCTTTTGATGGACTCCTCGAATGAGTGCACACAAAGTCTGCAGAAATAAAAGAAAGAATTATTTCTAGAGAGGAAGTCTCAAAACTAGAAGGGCAATGGCTCTGTAGACTCTCACCACAACCTCAGCACCTCCTCCTTATACAGATAACATACAGTTTCTCTGAGTCTTAGCCTGTGGCTCAGTGAGCAGGGCACCAGACCCATATACCAAAGGAGGTGGGTTCAAACTTGGCCCCGGCCAAATTGCAACAAAAAAATAGCTGGGCACCTGTAGTCCCAGCTGCTCAGTAGGCTGAGGCAGGAGAATCCCTAAGCCCAAATGCTGGAGTTGCTGTGAGCTGTGATGCCACAGCACTCTACCAAGGGTGACAAAGTGAGACTCTGTCTCTTAAAAAAAAAAAATTCAAAATCCAGAAATTAAAAGAGGAACAGTAACCAAGTCTGTTTTCATCCTTATTTTTTGGTGGTTGTTATTTTGGCTATCTTTTAAAAACTGCAATGCAGGGCGGCACCTATGGCTCAAAGGAGTAGGGTGCCAGCCCCAGATACCAGAGATGGCAGACTCATACCCAGCCTTAGCAAAAAACTGCATTGCAGGCTCGGCACCCATAGCACAGTGGCTATGACGCCGGCCACATACACCAAAGTTGACGGGTTCAAACTCAGCCTAGGCCAGCTAACCAACAATTGGTTGGTTGCCAACCAATTGACAACTGCAACAAAAAAATAGCTGGGCATTGTGGTGGGTGCCTATAGTCCCAGCTACTTGGGAGGTTGAAGCAAGAGAATCCCTTAGCCCAAGAGTTTGAGGTTGCTATGAGCTGTGACGCCATAGCACTTCACCGAGGGAAACATAGCAAGACTCTGTCTCAAAAAAAAATAAAAATAAAAATAAATAAATAGGGGGGCATCTGTGGCTCAATGAGTAGGGTGCCGGCCCCATGTACCAAGGGTGGCAGGTTCAAACCCAGCCCCAGCCAAACTGCAACAAAAAATAGCCAGGCATTGTGGCAGGCACCTGTGGTCCTAGCTATTGGGAGGCTGAGGCAGGAGAATCACCTAAACCCAAGAGTTGGAGGTTGGGTGAGCTGTGACTCCACGACACTCTACCGAGGGGGATAAAGTAAGACTCTGTCTCTAAAAAAAACCCAGTAAAAATAAAAATAAATAAATAAAAACTGCATTGCAGGCTGGGCTCGGTGACTCATGTCTGTAATCCAAGCACTATGGGAGGCCAAGGCAGGAGGATCCCTTGAGCTCATGAGTTCAAAAACAACCTAAGAGTGAGATGCTGTCTGTACTAAAAATAGAAAAATTAGTCAGGTGTCCTAGCTGACATCTGTGGTCCTAGCTACTCAGGAGGCTGAGGTAGGAGGATCACTTGAGCCCAGGAGTTTGAGGTTGCTATAAGCTATGACACCACAGTGCTCTACCGTGAGAGACAAAATAAGGCTCTGACTCACAGAAAAAAACAAAAAACTGCATTGCAGGTGGCGCCTGTGGCTCAAAGGAGTAGGGCACCGGCCCCATATACTGGAGGTAGCTGGTTCAAATCCAGCCCCAGCTTAAAAAAAAAAAAGTCTCAGTTCTTTTTTGGGTGGCATCTGTGGCTCAAAGGAGTGAGGCGCTGGCCCATGTGCCAGAGGTGGCAGATTCAAACCCAGCTCTGGCCAAATACTGCATTGCAGACTAAGATTAGAAAGTAATATTAGAAAAAAAAAGTAGTTCTTAAATTTGAACCATGGGATTGGTGGAGCTTTACTGTAAAATTAATTTTAGTATTTACATTATAGTCTAACAGTTTTTGTTTTTTTTTGCAGTTTATGGCCGGGGCCAGGTTTGAATCCACCACTCAATATAGTTTAACAGTTTTAATAATTTTTTTTTAACAACTACAATAGTTACGTCCCTACATGATAAAAACACAGTTGCTTCAAATCTTAAATTCTACCCATTACTAGCTGTGAAAACCTGGACCCATTAACTTTTCAGTGGCTCAGTTTTCTCATCTACAAAATAGAATTGATAATAAGAGTATCCATCGCATAGGGATGTTGGGAGGACTATGTGAATTAATACTGCAAAGCACTTAGAATGATCCCTGGAACTTTCTTTCTTTTTTTTTTTTTTTTTTTTTGATACAAAGCCTCAAGCTGTCACTCTGGATAGAGTCCTGTAACATCACAGCTCATAGCAACCTCCAATTCCTGGGCTCAAGCGAGTCTCTTGCCTCCGCCTCCCAAGTAGCTGGGACTATAGGCGCCTGCCACAATGCCCAGCCATTTTTTGGTTGTAGCCATAGTTTGTTGTTTGGCGGGCCCAGGCTGGATTCAAACCCGCCAGCTCAGGTGTACATGACTGGCGCCTTAGCCCGTTGAGCCACAGGCGCCAAGCCAGATCCCTGGAACTTTCTTAACACTCCATGGCCAGGCAAGGAGGCTTGCACCTGTTATCACAACATTTTGGGAGACTAAGTGAAACAAGAGGATCAGTTGAAGACAGGAGTTTGAGACCAGCCTAGATTCTGTCTCTACAAAAAAATTTTTTTTAAATTAGGAGGGCATAGCGGAAGACATCTGTACTCCTATCTACTTGGAATGCTAAACTACGAGGTTTGCTTGAACCCCGGAATTTTAAGTTGCAGTGAGGTATGATTGAATAAGTACAGTGGTGTGTACTCTAGACTATTCCTCATACACAGATAATAATGCCTAGCAAATAGTTGGCACTCTAGAGTACACACCACTGTACTCTAGCCTAGGCAAAGGAGCAAGTCCCATCTCACAAAAAATAAAAACCTCCAGAAATAGTGCCTGGAACTTTGTTAAAGTTTGTTAAGTATATTTTTATGGGTCACCAAGTGGCTTAATGATGTCAAGTTATTTCTACTGAAATAAAACAGTTTATAATTCATGCCCACATGATGAATCACAGCAATTAATGGTACAATTTCCATCTTTAATTTCAACTATCAATTAGCTCCTACCAAACAACTCAGACCATGCCAAAGGTTAACAAAGTTATAGGATAAACATGATACATCTTTCCTAGGCATCAACTCAAGGGGTAATTATTATTTCCATTTTACAGATGAGAAAACTGAGGCTACCTAGTAAGTTATTTGCCTACCTAGTAAGTCAAAAACTTAAACCAGGCTCAGCACCTGTGGCTCAACAGGCTAAGGCATCAGCCACATATACCTGAGCTGGCAGGTTCAAATCCAGCCCAGGCCGCCAAACAATGATGGCTACAAACAAAAAATGGCCGGGTGTTATGGCAGGTGCCTGTAGTCCAGCTACTTGGGAGGCAGAGGCAGGAGACTCGCTTGAGCCTAGGAATTGGAGGTTGCTGTGAGCTGTGATGCCAGAGCACTCTATCCAGGGTGACAGCTTGAGGCTCTGTCTCAAAAAAAAAAAAAACTTAAACTAAATTTACTAAACATTCCAATAAAATTCTTTATTCCATCATAGGATTCTTCATTTTTCTTTTTTTTTGAGACAGTCTTGCTCTGACCCCAGGCTAGAGTACAAAGGAATTGACCATAGCTCACTGCAACATCAAATTCCTAGGCTCAATTGATACACCTGCCTTAGCCTCCCAAGTAGCTGGGACTCTAGGCACACACCACCAAACCTGGCTAATTTTTCTTTTTTTCTTTCTTTTTTTTTTTTTTTTTTTGCATTTTTTGGCTATTAACCTGCCACCTCTGGCATATGGGGCCGGCGCCCTACTTCTTTGAGCCACAGGTGCCGCCCCTGGCTAATTTTTCTAATTACTATAGAGACAGGGTCTCACTCTTGCTCAGGCTGGTATCAAACTCCTGAGCTCAAGTGATCCTCCCACCTCAGCTTCCCAGAGTGCTAACATTACAGGCATGAGCCACTACACCTGGCTGGATGCTTCATATTCTTTTTTGTTGTTGTCATTGCAGTTTTTGGCAAAGGCCGGATTTGAACCCACTACCTTTGGTATATGGGACCGGCACCCTACTCCTTGAGCCCCAAGCACAGCCCCAGATGCTTCATATTCTAAGCTTGTCAATAACTGCCCTAACTCCTCCCAACCTAGATTACACTGGACCTACTAGGTTATAAACTTGAAAAATTTGTTCAGCATTCATTCAGTAAGAATTTTCTTCTAGAGTGCCAACTATTTGCTAAGCATTATTATCTGTGTATGAGGAATAGTCTGTACATTAGTAACAAAATATTGAAAGAAACTACCAATCTGGCTCGGCACCTGTGGCTCAACGGGCTAAGACGCCAGCCACATACACCTGAGCTGGGGGGTTTGAATCCAGCTCAGGCCCACCAAACGATAATGACAGCTGCAACCAAAAAATGGCCGGGCATTGTGGCGGGTGCCTGTAGTCCCAGCTACTTGGGAGGCAGAGGCAAGAGACTCGCTTGAGCCCAGGAATTGGACATTGCTGTGAGCTGTGATGCAACAGTACCCTATACAGGGTGACAGCTTGAGACTCTGTCTCAAAAAAATAAATAAAAATTTTCAAAAAATTTTTTAAAAATATGGCTCAGCGCCTGTGGCTCAACAGGCTAAGGCGCCAGCCATGTACACCTGAACTGGCGGGTTCGAATCCAGCCTGGGCCTGCCAAACAACAATGATGGCTGCAACCAAAAAATGGCCAGGCGTTGTGGTGGGTGCCTGTAGTCCCAGCTACTTGGGAGGTGGAGGCAGGAGACTCGCTTGAGCCCAGGAATTGGAGGTTGCTGTGAGCTGTGATGCCACAGCACTCTATCCAGGGTGACAGCTTGATACTCTATCTCAAAAAATAAAAAAATAAAAAAAACCACAAAAAAAAAAAAAGAAACTACAAATCTTTGCCCTCAAGAAGTCTATAGTGTATTCCCACCATCCAGTCCAATGCCTGGTACATAACATTATTCAAGAAATAGTTGTTAGGGCAGCGCCTGTAGCTCAGTTGGCAGGGCACTGGCCGCATACACTGAGGATGGTGGGTTCAAACCCAACCCAAGCCTGCTAAACAGCAATGACAACTACAACCAAAACTAGCTGGGCATTGTGGTGGGCGCCTATAGTCCCAGCCACTTGGGAGGCTGAGACAAACTCTTAAGCCCAAGAGTTTGAGGTTGCTGTGAGCTGTGATGCTATGGCACTCTACCCAGGGCGACAGCTTGAGACTCTGTGTCAAAAAAAAGAAAGAAATAATTGTTAGGTCAGGTGTGGTGACTCATACATATAACTCCAACACTTTGGGAGGCCAAACGAGGAGGATCGCTTGAGGCCAGGAGTTTGAAACCAGCCTGAGAAATATAGCTAGAGCTAATTTCTATAAAAAATTAAAAATTAGCTAGATGTGGTAGTACATGCTTATAGTCTTAGATATTCTGGAGGCTGAGGCGGAGGATTGTTTGACTCCGAGACTTTGAGGCTGCGGTGAGCTATCATCATGCCACTACACTTCAAACTAGGGAATAAAGCAAAACCTTGTCTCTTTTAAAAGAAAGAAAGAACTGATCTAGTAAGAAAATATTACACTTGGGCGGCACCTGTGGCTCAGTGAGTAGGGCGCCAGCCCCGTATACTGCCGAACTGCAACCAAAAAAAAAAAAAAAAGAAAGAAAATATTATACTTGGATGGAATCTCTTCTGATTTTTGCTATAGACAAATCATCCTTGCCTAAGTTTCTTTTCTACCTCTTCCTTTCTTCAAGTAGTAACATGCATTCTGTTAAACAATCTACCTTGGTGTTAGATGAAACCATACAAATAGAGAAGATTACTCCTACAAACATCAGTTTATATGAATAGGAAGATGGCTAACTCAACATGGTACAATATTTGGTTATTTAAAGAAAGTAAACAAAGAAAATCTCATATTTAAGGGCAAGTCTAGGTTCCTCAGTTCCAACAGATATGTTACAATTTCTTTTTCTTGTTAACTAAGACACCCCAATCTCCCAGCCTTGTACCTGCAAAGCATTGACAACTCGAATTGGATGCTCCTCTCCTAGAGCCTGGATGCAGTGTTGAAATAAACAATTAATATTGTCCTTGATCTTCATTAACTCTTCACCATCAAGAGATTCCAACTTGCCTTCTAGATACTCTAAATTCACCTGTCAAAGAAAGAATAAGAGACTGACTGCATTTTAGTATAGCACTTGGAATACACGAGAAGCCATCTCAGTTACCAGGAAAATCCACAAATGCAATCAAGTCTTACCTTCATGAGAAAAAGCTCCTCCCAAAACCGAGGACTGCACTTACTGGGGTCTTCTGTCTGAAACCAGAACATAAACACATTCTCAACTTTCCCAGCTAATACCAAAAGGATTAAAAATACTACACAGGCTCGGCGCCTGTGGCTCAAAGGGGTAAGGCGCCAGCCATGTACACCTGAGCTGGCAAGTTCGAATCCAGCCTGGGCCCGCCAAACAACAATGATGGCTGCAACCAAAAAATGGCCAGGCGTTGTGGCGGGCGCCTGTAGTCCCAGCTACTTGGGAGGCGGAGGCAAGAGACTCGCTGGAGCCCAGGAATTGGAGGTTGCTGTGAGCTGTGATGCCACAGCCCTCTTATCCAGGGTGACAGCTTGAGGCTCTGTCTCAAAAAATAATAATAATAATAAATAAATTCTACACACGCTGGATAACTGGGGAAAGAAAAAATACTACACACAGGCTGGATGTGGTGGCTCATGCCTATAATCCTAGCAGTCTGGGAGGCCAAGGTAGGAAGATCACTTGAAATCAGGAGTCCAAGACCAGACTAAATGAGAGTCAGACCCATCTCTACTATAAATAGAAAAATTAGGCTAAGCACAGTGGCTCACACCTGTAATCCTAACACTCTGGGAGGCCAAGGCACATAGACTGCTTGAGCTCAGAGTTCCAGACCAGCCTGAGGAAAAGCAATATCCCATCTCTACTAAAAACAGAAAAACTAGCTGGGAATCATGGCAGATGCCTACAGTCCCAGCTACTTGGGAGTCTGAGGCAGGAGGATCTCCTCAGCCCAAGAGTTTGAGGTTGTTGTGAACTGTTATGACACCATGGCACTCTACCTAGGGCAACAAAGAGAGACTGTCTCAAAAAAAAAAAAAAAAAATTAGCTAGGCAGTAGTATGCACTTATAGTGCCAGCTACTGGGGAGGCTGAAGCAGGAGGATCACTTGAGCTCAGGAAGCCCAGGAGTTTGAGGTTGCAGTGAGCTATCATGCATGATACCACTGTACTCTAGCAGAGGTGACAAATCAAGATCCTGTCTCAAAGAAAAAGAGTGGGGGAGCCAGGTGCAGTGGCTCACGCCTGTAATCCTAGCACTCTGGGAAGCAGAGGCAAATAGATTGCCTGAGTGAGAACTCGTCTCTAAAATAATATCCGAGCGTTGTGCGGAGTGCCTGTAGTCCCAGCTACTCGGGAAGATGAGGCAGGAGAATAGCTTGAGCCTGAGAGTTTGAGATTGCTGTGAGCTATAATGCCTCAGCACTCTACCAAGGGCCACAAAGTGAGACTGTCTCAAAAAAATACAGGAATACTCAGGCGGCGCCTGTGGCTCAGTGAGTTGGGTGCCGGCACCATATATTGAGGGTGGTGGGTTCGAACCCAGCCCCAGCCGAACTGCAACAAAAAATAGCTGGGCGTTATCGCAGGCACCTGTAGTCCCAGTTACTTGGGAGGCTGAGACAAGAGAATCACCTAAGCCTAGGAGCTGGAGGTTGCTGTGAGCTGTGAAGCCATAGCACTCTACCAACGGCAACAAAGTGGGACTCTGTCTCTAAAAAAAAACACAGAAATACTACACATAGTCAATCATACCTTTCAATATTAACTTTTTTTTTTTTTTTTTTTGAGTCAAGAGCGTCACTATGTTCCCCTCAGTAGAGCACCCTGGCATCACACCTCACAACAACCTCAAACTCTTAGGCCCAAGCGATTCTCCTGACTCAGCCTCCCAAATAGCTAGGACTATAGGTGCCCTCTACAACACCCAGCTATATTTTTTGGTTACAGTTGTCATTGTTGTTTAGCAGGCCCAGGCCAGGACCGAACCCACCAGCCTTATTGCATGTAGATGGCACCATTACCACTATGCCACAGATGCCAAGCCTTAACTTTTCTTCTTTTCTTTTCTTTTTTTTTTGAGACAGAGCCTCAAGCTGTCGCCCTGGAGAGAGTGCTGTGGCATCACAGCTCACAGAAACCTCCAACTCCTGGGTTCAAGCAAGTCTCTGTGGCATCACAGCTCACAGAAACCTCCAACTCCTGGGTTCAAGCAAGTCTCCTGTCTCTGCCTCCCAAGTAGCTGGGACTACAAGCGCCCGCCACAACACCTTGCCATTTTTTGGTTGCAGCCATCATTGTTGTTTGGCGGGCCCAGGCTGGATTCGAACCCGCCAGCTCAGGTGTATGGGGCTGGCGCCTTAGCCGCTTGAGCCACAGGCGCCGAGCCAGTTTTTCTTTTCTTTTTTTTTTTTTTGAGACAGAGTCTTACTATGTTGCCCTTGGTAGAGTGCCCTGGTGTCACAGCTCACAACAACCTCCAACTCTTGGGCTTAAGCGATTCTCTTCCCTCAGCCTCAGGAGTAGCTGGGACTACAGGCACCTGCCACAATGCCCAGCTATTTTTCAGTTGTAGTTGTCATTGTTGTTTAGCAGACCCAGGTGGGGTTCCAACCCACCAGCCCTGGTGTATGTGGCCAGCGCCCTAACCACTGAACAACAGGTACTGAGCCCAAAATTAACTTCTAAAACACTATTCTAAAGTAATGTAACAGGGAAGAGAAAAATAGGTTTTCTTTTTTTTTTTAGAGACATAGAGTTTCAGTTTGTCGCCCTTGGTAGACTGCCATGGCATCAAGCTCACAGCAACCTCCAGCTCTTGGGCTTAGGCGATTCTCTTGCCTCAGCCTCCTGAGTACCTAAGACTATAGGCACCCTCCACAACGCCCAGCTATTTTTTTTTGTTGCAGTTTGGCCAGGGTTGGGTTTGAACCCGCCACACTCAGTATATGGGGCCGGTGACCTACTCACTGAGCCCCAGGCACCGCTCAGTTTTTGTTTTTCAAATGGAAAACACTGTACATAGATATAACGCCCAAGTTAAATAATGACTCTACATCAAAAGGTCAAAAAATGTTCAAAGAGGCTCGGCACCCATAGCACAGTTGTTACAGTACCAGCCACATACATTGAAGTTGGCGGGTTTGAACCTGGCCTAGGCCAGCTAAACAATGACAACTGCAACAAAAAATAGCCAGGCACTAGGGCAGGTGCCTACAGTCCTAGCTACAAGGGAGGCTGAGGCAAGAGAATCACTTAAGCCCAAGAGTTAGGGGTTGCTATGAGCTGTGAGCCATGACATTCTACTGGAGGCAACATAGTGAGACTCTGTCTCAAAAAAAAAAAAAAAAAATGGCTCAAAGAATTTTCCTCAAATATTTTTCTTCTAGCAAGAATTAAACCTAAGCACCTGAATAAGTCAGTCATGTCACGACATTTCCCCCTTACTTTTGTTTTTTCTTTTTTTGTTTGTTTGAAACAGAGTCTCACTTTGTCACTCTCAGGGGAGTGCCATGGCATCTTGGCTCACAGTAACCTCAAACTCTTGAGCTCAAGAGGTTCTCTTGCCTCAGCCTCCCGAGTAGCTGGGACTACAGGTGCCCACCACAACATCCGGCTATTTTTAGAGACAAAGTCCCACTCTGGCTGACGCTAGTCTCGAACCTATGAACTCAGGCAATCTACCCACCTCATCCTCCCAAGTGCTAGGATTACAAGCATGAGCCACCCCACCTGGCCCGTTTTTCCTTTTTTAAAAAAAAATTTTCCCCCAGATCTTCCAGAAGAGACCCTCTTACGTTTGTATGTTGTTCTTTTCAAACCTATTCACAAATATAAAACATGAGCCCATTGAGCCAAGAGGGGCACATATTATTATTATCCTCCTTTTAGGAAAAAAGATCCATAGTTAAGTGAGCAAATATCCAGACCATCTCAGTAATACTGCAATGGTTTCCTCATCATCCTGTACTGACTGGTATTATTTATCCTCCTATCTGTACTTAGTCTTCCACACAGAACTTTTAATATGCTATTTTTTTTGAGACAATCTCACTTCATCACCCTCCATAGAGTGCCATGGCATCACACCTCACAGCAACCTCAAACTCTTGGGCTCAAGTGATCCTCTTATCTCAGCCTCCCAAGTAGCCAGGGCTACAAGTGCCTGCCACAATGCCCTGCTATTTTTAGAGATGGGGTCTCACTCTGGGACAAGCTGGTCTCAAACTCTGAACCCTGGAGCTCAAGTAATCCACCTGCTTCGGCCTCCCAGAGTGCTAGGATTATAGGCATGAGCCACCGCACTCAGCAATATGCCCTTTTCTCAATTCAAACTGGTCCAGTAGGTTAGCAAAATTATGGTGCTAGAAGTCAAAATTTCTCAGTAATAATTTTCATAAGAATTCTAGTAAGTCAGAGGCTTCTGGTTAATAGGTAAAGGAAGAAAAAAATAACTCTTACTTTAAAGAAAACTAATGATGTGAAATCAGCAGGTCAGTTACCTGTTATCACCTTACCTTAAGGTGAACTTTTAAAATTACTATCCAGAATTAATGTCTTCCTTAGTTAAGAACTCCAGGTCTGGCTCAGTGCCTGCAGCACAGTGGTTACAGCACCAGCCACATACACTGAGGCTGGTGGGCTTGAACCCGGCCCAGGCCAGCTAAGCAACAATGACAACTGCAACAGAAAAATAGCTGGGCGTAGTGGTGGACTCCTGCAGTCCTAGCTACTTGTGAAGCTAAGGATCAAGAGGATCACTTACACCCATGAGTTTGAAGTTGTGAGCTCACTTACACCCATGAGTTTGAAGTTGTGAGCTGTGATGCCACGGCACCCTATTGAAGGTAACATAGTGAAACTCTGTCCCAAAAAATAATAATAATAAAAAATTTTTTAAAAAGCACTCCTGGTCTAAAATACTAAGAATAAAATACTAACAATCTTCTGGATTTATAAATGAGAATGGCATAGAGAAGCAACATTTCTGGCCTTCTCAAAACATCCTCCTTTAGTGAATTCTATCACTCTCTCTGAAGTTCTGCTCCCCAGCAGGGATCACACTTTGACCCTCACACTTCTATAGTATTTTGTTGTCTACAAATGAAACTCAGGGAACTCATGGAGCTGGCACTTTCCATCCCCAAAGCAACTGAAGCGGGAGTTCTCAAGCTTGCCTAACAAAGAAAAGCCCTGTTAGGACCCTAGTACCTACTCAGTTGCTCTGTAGCCACTTGTATTGACCTGAGCGATTCTGTAGTCATTTTCTGCAGGTCAAACTCTGTTTCTAAGGTATTTTAGTTTATTACATAATTTATTCTGAGCCATGTGACAAAGCTGAAAGAATAAGGGCTTTGGAGTTAGGCCCCAGGGTTCAAATCACAACTCTACCACCTTCAAGGTGGGATCTCAAGTAACCTCATCTGAAAAATGAGGATATTAGCAGTGCCTTCACTGAGTTCTTATCAGAATTAGACCTAACATATTTAGTGACACGTTTAGAAAAGTGCCAGGCCTACTGTAGAAACTCAACATATGATAACTCTTTTTGTAAGTATTTTTCTACTTTACATATAATACCTATGATCAGAATTTCTGAAGGCAAATATTCCTTCAGGGTATCTAATTACTCTAATCATCCCTGATAGGGTTTATTTTGCAAGATAATCTTGTACTGTGGCAATCAACACTTCTGAAGACCCAAGAAATTCTTGATCCAACTATTAATTCCTGTTAAGCCATACAGTTGGAGAATCAAATAGCCTAACTAAACAATTGTTTGGTCCACCACAGTAACTTGAGATGAAATATAATAATGTATCTTTTATTTATTTATTTATTTTTGAGACAGAGCCTTAAGCTGTCACCCTGGATAGAATGCTGTGGTATCACAGCTCACAGCAACCTCCAATTCCTGGGCTCAAGCAACTCAAGGACTATAGGCGCCCGCCACAATGCCTGGCCATTTTTTGGTTGCAGCCGTCATTGTTGTTTGGCAGGCCTGGGCTGGATTCAAACCCGCCAGCTCAGGTGTACATGGCTGGTGCCTTAGCCTGTTGAGCCACGAGCCAATAATGTATCTTTCAAAAACATCTGGGCTCCGCACCCATTGCACAGTGGTTACAGAGCCAGGCAAGTGCACAGAGGCTGGCGGGTTCAAACACCAGCCCAGGCCAGCTAAACAACAGCGGGTTCAAACACCAGCCCAGGCCAGCTAAACAACAATGACAATTGCAACAAAAAATAGCCAAACATTGTAGCTGGGTGCCTATAGTCCTAGCTACATGGGAGGCTGAGGCAAAAGAATCCCTTAAGCCCAAGAGTTTGAGGTTGCTGTAAGCTTTGATGCTATGGCACTCTACCAAGGGCAACATTGTGAAACTCTGTCTCAAAAAAAAAAAAAATTGGCTCGGCACCTGTGGCTCAACGGGCTAAGGCGCCAGCCACATACACCTGAGCTGGTGGGTTCGAATCCAGTCCGGACTCGCCAAGCAACAATGACGGCTGCAACCAAAAAATGGCCGGGCGTTGTGGAGGGCAGCTATAGTCCCAGCTACTTGGGAGGCAGAGGCAGGAGACTCGCTTGAGGCCAGGAATTGGAGGTTGCTGTGAACTGTGATGCCATAGCACTCTATCCAGGGTGACAGCTTGAGGTTCTGTCTCAAAAGAATAAAAAATAAATAAAAATTAAAATATAAAATAAAAATACCTGGCTCAGGGCCTATGGCTCAAGTGGCTAAGGCGCCAGCCACATATACCTGAGCTGACAGGTTCGAATCTGGCTGGGCCCGCCAAAAATGACTGCTGCAACCAAAAAATAGCTGGGCGTTGAGGCGTGTGCCTGTAGTTCCAGCTACTTGGGAGGCTGAGGCAGGAGAATCGCTTGAGCCCAGAAGTTGGAGTTTGCTGTGAGCTGTGATGCCATAGCACTCTACCGAGGGCGATAAAGTGAGACTCTGTCTCAAAAAAAAAAAAAAGATATGTAGAACTCTAGGAACAAAAAAGAATTTCATGGAACATGTATGATGGAAAAGTCCTTAAGTCAGATCATATGGAAAACAAGTCTTTCTGAAAGATATTCAGAAAAGAAGCTTCCTCAACCCTCTTCTCTCCTTTCAATTCTTTTTTTTTTTTTTTTGAGACAGTCTCATTTTGTCACCCTCAGTAGGGTGTCACAGCTTACAGCAACCTCAAACTCTTGGGCTTAAGTAATTCTCTTGCCTCAGCCCCCCAAGTAGATAGGACTACAAGTGCCCACCATAAGGCCCAGCTATTTTTTTTAGAAATGTGGTCACACTTTGTCTCAGGCTGGTCTCGAATTCATGAATCCAGGCAACATACCCACCTTGGCCTCCCAGAGTGCTAGGATTGTTTCACCATGATCATAATCCCTACTGTGAGAGCTCATTTTTGCCTTCAAACCCTTTGTCCCACCCTTACCCACTCAAGAACTTGAAGGGGGGGGGCAAGGCACAGTGGCTCATGCCTGTAATCCCAGCACTTAGGAGGCCAAGGCAGGTGGATTGCCTGAGCTCACAGGTTTGAGACCAGCCTGAGCAAAAGCAAGACCTCATCTCTAAAAATAGCCAGGCATTGTGGTAGGACCTGTAGTCCCAGCTACTCGGGAGGCTGAGGCAAGAGAATCACTTAAGCCCAGGAGTTTGAGATTGCTGTGAGCTGTGACTCAACAGCATTCTATAAAGGGTGACAAAGTGAGACTCGGTCTCAAAAAAAAAAAAAAGTGACTTGGCACCTGTAGCTCAGCGGCTAGGGCACCAGCCACATACACCAGAGCTGGCAGGTTCGAATCTAGCCTGGACCTGCCAAACAACAATGACAACTACAACTAAAAAATAGCTGGGCATTGTGGCAGGCGCCTGTAGTCCCAGCTACTTGGGAGGCTGAGACAAGAGAATCACTTAAGCCCAGGAGTTTGAGGTTGCTATGAGCTGTGTTGCCACAGCACTGTACCCATGGCAATAGCTTGAGACTCTGTCTCAAAAAAAAAAAAAAAAAGAACTTAAAGGTGGCAGGCAGAGTCTCATTTTGGACTAAGAAACTATAAGGAGTTTAAGCTATTAGACTGATAGGACTCTATGCCTTACCATGAAGATCTCATCATACATCAACACCACTTTTTCCTTCAGTGGTTTTTTGGAGGCTGAAGATTTCCGAAGCAAACCCCCCCGTTTTTCTACCTGTGCCATGGTTAGAGAATCTGTAAAAAGAAAGTCATATTTTAGGGCAGTGAAATACTCTGTACGATATTATAATGGCAGACATAAGTCATTACATTTGCCCAAACCCACAAAAGATATAACAAGAGTGAAACTGTGAACTTTGGCTAATAATGATATTTAAACATAAGTTCATCAACTACAACAAATATCACTCTGGTAGCAGATGTTGTATAATACACATAATAGGGGAGGCTGTGTGGGTGTGTAGAGGCAGGGGACATATGGGATATCTCTGTACTTCCCTCTCAATTTTGTTGTAACCTGAAACAGCTCTAAGGAAATGAAGCCTTTTAAAAGAAAGAAAAGAAAAGAAAAAAGAGCAGAGCAGAGCCACAGTCAGTGCCAAATGCGCTCCAAGATGCTAAATAGCCTCCTGAAATATCAGTAAGAAATCTTTTAGGATGGCCAGGTGCAGTGGCTCATCCTATAATCCCAGCACTGGGGGAGGCTGAGGCAGGAAGATTGCTTGAGCTCAGGAGTTCGAGGCTTGTCTGAGCGAGAGTTAAACCCCGACTCATGAAAAAAATGGAAAAACCCAGCCAGGCACCACAGGAGCTCCTGTAATCCCAGCAGCTTCAGAGGCTGAGGCAGCAGGATACCCACAGCCAGAGTCTGAGGTTGCAGTGAGCTATGACACCATCACACTCTGCTCAGGACATAGGGCAGAACTCCATCTCGACAAAAAAAAAAAATCTTTTAGGATGAACTGATAAAACAACCATGCTATACAACTTGTGCATCTGTCCAACACCCCTCCCTGACCAGATAATGTCAAGGTTTAAAGCACGTGGCCTACAGCACAACACATTTTACATCCTTACAATGTGCCAATGGATGAGGCTTAAAGAAGATCCAAAAACAAATAGGAAAGTGTAACTAGTCCTTCCATAATAGGTCTGGCCACATATTCGAGACTGATAAAAGAAAGGTTGCAAAGCACACACTGCCCTCAGACTGATGGTGAAGTTAAATTTCAAATATTGATCCAGCTTAGAACCATTAAGGCAGGAAGTCACCTGCAGACTGATGTGCTCCATTGATTTCCCCAAAGTAGGTGCTTGCCACAGGAAAGTACTTGGCCTTCATTGCCTCATAAATCATACTGCACTTGACTATCTTCAGAAATTCCACTGGGAGGAGATTCAAGGCAGAAAATAACAGTTAAGAGGCCAAAAACTAAATCTGAATTCAAAATAGCTGAATATAATAATATGCTACTTTCAAATTTAGTTACAATTACTTGTAACACTATTGTAGACCAAACTTCAATGTATTCTTTTTTCTTTTTTCTTTTTTTTTTTCTGAGACAGAGCCTCAAGCTTTCACCCTGGATAGAGTGCTGTGGCATCACAACTCAGAGCAACCTCCAATTCCTGGGCTCAAGCGAGTCTCCTGCCTCTGCCTCCCAAGTAGCTGGGACAACAGGTGCCCACCACAACACCTGGCTGGTTTTTGGTTGCAGCTGTCATTGTTGTTTGGTGGGCCTGGGCTGGATTCAAACCCACCAGCTCAGATGTACGTGGCTGGTGCCTTAGCAGCTTGAGCCACAGGCACCGAGCCAAACTTCAATGTATTCTTCAACTCTATATAAAACCAGTTCTGTGACTCATGCCCAGATTTTCCCATCTTGCTTATAGGAATTCTCAATTTTTTTTTTCAAGTGAGAACCTGAAATCCCAAAGATCTCTGCTAAAGATTTATACATATTCTCGCACCTCCTGGGTTCTATCATGAATAAAGTTTCCCTCTCTTGTTTTTTCTTAAATCATAGGTTCTAGCCATGAAACTTAATCTCATGCAATGTCAAGTACAGACCAGGCAGAAACCTGATTTTACTTCCAAACAAATCTAAAACAGCAGAACCATTTTGTTCAATAACTTTTGGAAAATACGTGCTATCTTTCAAATCAAAATCAAAATTTAAGGGCGGCACCTGTGGCTCATCGAGTAGGGCGCCGGCCCCATATACCAAAGGTGGTGGGTTCAAACCCAGCCTCGGCCGAACTGCAAAACAAAAAAATAGCCGGGCATTGTGGTGGGCGCCTATAGTTCCCAGCTACTCGGGAGGCTAAGACAAGAGAATCGCCTAAGCCCAGGAGTTGAAGGTTGCTGTGAGCTGTGTGACGCCACAGCACTCTACTGAGGGCAATAAACTGAGACTCTGTCTCTAAAAAGAAAAAAAAAAAATCAAAATTTAAGAAAGAGATGCACCCCAAAATACAAAAGATCATATCTTAGACTTAGAAATTGTCTTTCTCTAGTACATATAGCCAAAATATTTTTCACAACTATCTATTAAGCATCTTCAGCAAAGGGACCACATCTTAAGTACTTGGCTCCTGGTAAATGTTTGGTGTATGCAGTTCACTGACTAATTCTGAAATAAAGCCTCGGGTGGGGGTGGACCCTGAAAAGTCCTAGGTATCCCTTAAAATCTTAGTAAGACCTATCTCTATCAAGGCTTAAATAAGCCCTCAAACTCTATTATGGTCCAGAGAAAACTAAAAGAGAAAATAACAAGAGAAGACTCTTTGTGATAATTTACATCATATTGCTCATAGCTTTGCTTAAAGCATGAAATATAGTCACTGTTCAAAACATTATTGTGTCTTTTAAATAGGTTGTCAAGAGGAAGATGTCCTTATCTGGGGAGAATAAATTGGAAATCAGGAGGATTCTATTAAAATAAATCAAAAACAATGCAATTCTGAGCTTAGTGGATATAGATTTTACACATGCTCAGCTTCAACCAGTTGATTAGCAGGAATAGTGGGAATCACAAGTTCTTGGATGTGAACAGCACACGTTTACAAACATCCCTCCAAGGATTTATAATTGGGTTATAGCTAATCAATGTCTACCCTAAATCTAATAAAACTCATTTTCACTATTTCAGAATCAATACTTTCTAACAAAGAAAAGGGAATAGGGGAGGAGGAAAAAACATTTCCAATTCAAACTACCAAATTTCCTAAGAAATTAAATTGTTTTCATCACTCTTTCCATCTGGAGCAGGGGAAAACTCAGCCAAGGGCCTCAACTTATTACTCACTGTCATCCTCACAGACAACTGGAATTCACCACCCAAGCTGCCTGAAATAAAACTGGAAACTGACAACATAAAAGTCTCTTCCTTGGTTGGCGCCTGTGGCTCAGTGGATAGGGCACCAGCCCCATATACCGACAGTGGTAGGTTTGAACCCCACCCCTGCCAAACTGCAACAAAAAAATAGCCGGGCATTGTGGTGTGCGCCTGTAGTCCCAGCTACTCAGGAAGCTGAGGCAAGAGAATCGCCTAAGCCCAGGAGTTGGAGGTTACTGTAAGCTGTGACACCGCAGCACTCTACCAAGGGTGTTAGAGTGAGACTCTGCCTCTTAAAAAAAAAAAAAAAAAAAAAAGCTACTAGGGAGGCTGAGGCAAGAGAATCGCTTAAGCCCAAGAGCTGGAGGTTGCTGTGAGCAGTGTGACGCCACGGCACTCTACCCAGGGCGATAAAGTGAGACTCTGTCTCTACAAAAAAATAAATAAATAAATAAATATAAATTTTAAAAAAGATTAAAGTTGGCAGCGCCTATGGCTCTTCGAGTAGGGTGCTGGCCCCATATACCGAAGGTGGCAGGTTCAAACCCGGCCTCCGACTAACTACAAAACAAAAAAATAGCCGGGCGTTGTGGTGGGCTGTAGTCCCAGATACTCGGGAGGTTGAGGCAAGAGAATCACCTAAGCCCAGGAGTTGGAGGTTGCTGTGAGCTGAGTGACGTCACGGCACTCTACTGAGAGTGATAAAGTTAGACTCTTTCTCTACAAAAAAAAAAATTAAAAATTAAAAACCATGGCTCTACCAGCTAAGGCGCCAGCCACGTATACCTGAGCTGGCAGGTTTGGATCCAGCCCGGGCCGCCAAACAACAATGACGGCTGCAACCTAAAAATGGCTGGGCGTTGTGGCGGGCGCCTGTAGTCCCAGCTACTTGGGAGGCTGAAGCAAGAGACTCACTTGAGCCCAGGAATTGGAGGTTGCTGTGAGCTGTGATGCCACCGCACTCTATCCAGGGTGACAGCTTGAGGCTCTGTCTCATAAAAAAAAAAAAAAAAAAAAATTAAAAATAGTATGTAAAAAATATATATATAGATATCTCAAGATGTTAGGAAACTATAAATGTTCTAAAACTAAATTGTGATGACAGGTGCACAACTCTGTAAATTCCCTAAAATATCACTAAATGTACACTTACAATGGGTGATTATACAGCTTATAAATAAATCCTCAATAAATCTGTTTAAAAAAATCTAAAGAGAAAAAAGACTTTTCACAATACTCACATGAGAAAACTCTGGCTGGGATGGAACAGGAAGTGACCCAGGAGTGAAGACTGGGGTGCTCTGAGATACTGGTGTTGAGGCTTGTGGTGATATAGTGGACTCAGTTAGGAGAGGAGGGTTTTCTATCTCCACTGGTTCATCATCTCCGAGTTTCTTCTGAAAAGGCTCTCCTTCTTCAGATAACACTGACATGTCCATTGGTTCATCTGGTTTAAAACAGGAAAAACAAACTGAGAAATAATCCCTCATCGATATTTCTCAGGTTGTAACACCACTAAGAACAATTACATTACAGAAATTCCCACTCTAAAAAAAATACATAGCTGGCTTGGCGCCTGTGGCTCAATGGGGTAAGGCGCCAGCCATGTACACCTGAGCTGGCAGGTTCGAATCCAGCCTGGGCCCGCCAAACAACAATGACGGCTACAACCAAAAAATGGCTGGGCGTTGTGGCAGGCGCCTGTAGTCCCAGCTACTTGGGAGGCAGAGGCAGGAGACTCGCTTGAGCCCAGGAACTGGAGGTTGCTGTGAGCTGTGATGCCACAGCACCCTATCCAGGGTGACAGTTTGAGGCTCTGTCTCAAAAAAAAAAAAGATACAGTTTTTAGAA
>CAUYON010095642.1:0-49568 GCA_963573935.1 Arctocebus calabarensis
TTATTTAGGAAACAGCAAGAAAAACCGTAATATGGTTTTCTTTTAGCATCATTGAATAAGTGCTTCTGACCTGACGCTGTTCTACCTTTGCCTATTACTAAATACACTAATCAGATTTATGTTTTCCAGAAATGTCATCAATCCACACGCAATAAAGATGGTTCCAGTCCATGAACCCCTGTATCACTCTCCTCTGGAGAAACCCCAACTGCCCCCTTCTATCATTCCCCGATTCAGCAGGAAGCAGTTAGATTGAGTCTTCGCTCCTTTTCCCTAACAGCAGTTGGAGTTTCTACTCAGAGAGGGAGAATTGATGCAGGACAATTGGCGCCCTAGCCAGCTCAGTGGGGCTGGTGGACCTTCCACCTCCTCCTTGGCAGTGTCTGTGGTGTGGCAGCCAGCTGAAGAGCCAGCGGGCTGGATGACAGGTTGGAGCAAGACAAGGATGTCCACTCCGATCACTTCTATAGACACTGGATAGAGGTCCTAGCCTGTGCCACAAGTCTTTGGTTACCCCAGATGTCCTCCGCAAAGGGGTCATGAGGACATGGACACTGACATTCCAGGCCAGGTGGTTCTGAGCAGAGATGTGCCCGGGTCCCTTTCACCCACTCTCCTCCAGGGTGAGGCTGCACACCTGTTGTCGATGGCTCAATCTTGTGACTTTCTAGGGTAAAGCTGATGAGCACATGAACACACAACACCCACGTGTGTCTCCCCCAAACAGAGGACATCCTCTTTGGATGTGTATTTGTAGCCTGCATGACGAAGATGCATTCTTGGGGCCCTGTGGCTCTCACCTGTAATCCCAGCAAGCTGGGAAGCCAAGGTGGGTGGATTGCTTTAGCTCAGGAGTTCGAGACCAGCCTATGCAAAAGCAAGACCCTGTCTGTACCAAAAATAGAAAAACTAGCCGGATGTGGTGGTGGGCACGTGTAGTCCCAGCTACCTGGGAAGCTGAGGCAGGAGGGTTGCTTCAGTCCACAGGTTTGAGGTTGCTGTGAGCTGTGATTATGTCATAGCACTCTACCAGGGTGAGAGAGTGAGACTCTCTCTCTCAAAAAGAAATAAAAATGAAATTAAAAAAAAAAAAAAACTTGAGGTAACAAATGCTGGTGAAAGTATGGAGAAAGGGGCAAACTTATACATTGTTGGTGGAAAAGTAATTAGTATAATCATGACAAACAATGTGGAGGTTCCCCAAAAGATGAAAAACAGAGCTAACATACAATCTAATAATTTTACTTCTCAATATATATTGAAAGAAAATCAAATCAATATCTCCAAGAAATAGGTGCACTACCCCCACTTTCATTACAACCTTTTTATCAGTAAACAAGATATGCAAACAACAAAGTATCCATTTGTAGATGAATGTCTAAAGAAAATTTATGTATGTATACAGAGGGTATCAAAATACTACACACATTTTAAGAAAGAAAAACTATATTAAATTGTAATACTCATTATGTGTTGGTAACATTTGGTATCTTGTGTATTGTGTCTTGTATTTCTTGAAATTGCAGAATTCAAATGTGACTTGACTATTATAATTTTAATGCAGTTTTTCCTCTTTTAAAATGTGTATCTATTTTTGGCACTCTTTGGCACCACAAGACTTCTCAGTGTAGTTAAACCAACTTTACTAATTATACCCTCCACTCAGTATATATTATATACATAGTTTTATATATACATACATTTTCAAGTACATACATGCAATCGATTATTATTCAGCCATACAAAGAAGGAAGTTCTACGATTTGCAATAAGATGGATGAACCTAGAATCGATAATAGGAATTAAATCAGACACAGAAAGACAAATAATCTATGATCTCATATGGAGAAAATTTAAAAAGTTGAACTCATGGAAGCAAAGAATAGAATGGTGGCTGTTAGAAGCTTTAGAATAGTCAAATGGAAAGATGTTACTCGATGGGTATAAACATTCAGTAGTAAGAGGAATAAGTTCTAGGAATCTAATGGACAGCCTGGTGAGTGTAGTTAATAATATTGCTCATGTATATATTGCTCATTTGAAATTTGATGAGCGAATAGAATTTAAGTGCCTTTTTGTCCCCACACATATACACATAGAAACTACGGGTGAGGTTGAATTTTTAATTCAATTGATTGTGATAATCAATTTGATGCATATATTAAATGATTTTGTTGTGCACCTTGAACATACACAATTTTAATTTTCAGTGTAATATTTTAATTAAAATTAATTAATCGATTATTTTAAGTAAAAAATTTTTAATTATATTTATCATTTTTATTAGTCACAGTTTTATATGTGTGAAAGGTAACTAACTATGGAAATACTATGGGAGAAGCAAGAATAGCTCTCCAATGCTATTCTTGAAATCAAGAGTCCAACTTCAATTGGACTTCCAATTCTCCAGTCTTTCCCAAAATGCTTTATGCATACATGTCTAATCCATATTTTTTCCATTATAATACCTGTGCTAACACCTGCTGACAGCCTATACTATTGGTAAATCTTTTTATTGTTGCAGTTTTGACCAGGGCCAGGTTTGAACACACTATCCTCAGTATATGGGGCTGGCGCCCTACCCACTGAGCCACAGGTGGCTATTGGTAAATCTTGACAGTACAAATGTGTCATTATAAGACTATGTCAAAAGTGTTATAAGAATTTCCCCTTTTTTCAAAGAATAAAAACAAACAAACCCTTGAAAATCTCATGGAATTATTGGATAAACACAATGAAGACACTATTGCATAATATTCACTTTAGAATTAGGGAAATAATGTAACTAACTTATAAAAGGTGAATTTGGTATTCATTAATCTTGAGTCGTTTGATGTTGGACATTAGGACTGGGAAAAGACAAAGAGTATCTCAATCTCCTTTTAGAAATAAATGGCCACATGACTCAGTTTTACTAATGAGGTAAAAGAAAATATCAGCCATTCTTTTAAGGAGCTCATGCAAACTTCATTTCTAATTTAAAATAAATTTTTACAAAATACAAGCACAAAAATATGCAGAGCTGGAAAACTAAGATGATGGTTTTTTAAAATATTCATGTAAAAGAATTTAAAATTGATTTACACAAGTAGGAATGTTTCAAATTTCAGGTACCATTTTGCAGGAGAGTCTGAAATGACTGACTTCTAGTAATACTATCTCTTAAGGTATTTGTGATAGCTCTAGTAACTATATTCAGCAGCACTGACTATAGCAGGACATTAAAATTAAAACTATAAATATAATAAAGAATTTCTTGAAATAACAACACTCACTAAATAGATGCAAATATATTATAGGTAACATTTGACACAGTATAATTATGTAACTATGTCTGTTTTCACATACAACTTATTTACGATGTGGCTACTTAGAGTATTTTAAAATGAATGTGTTTTGTTTTTTACTGGCATTAAATTATCTTCAAGATGTTCAGTGTTTAACAATAGTGAACATAGGTCCTAGCTCAAATGTGATTTCTCTAAACAAACCACTTCTGTACTTAAAGGCTATTGTATTAATTGCATTGATAGTTTAATTACTCTCTCATCCATTCTCCTTTATTTCCTTCCTAGAGTGCTGATTTGTTTTCATTTATTTATTTATTCATTTTTGCTTTTCCTTTCTTCATGTTTATTTTGCTATTCCCTTCTTAATTAAAAATAACAACAGTAAATTTAACTATTCCTATTCCTGCATTGGAAGAATTTATTATTATAATAAACTATGTTTCTTTCTAGGCAGGAATAATATCATCTTTTTTGATGAATAATGTATAGCAATTGCTGGAACACAGTTTTGTTATTGTTTTCCCCCAATTAAAAGCTTTTTTCCCTCTTATCCTCTGACATTCCTTTGACTAAAGGTAATGAACAACACCTTCTCTGATCAAAATTGTGCCTTGTATAGATATGTATGGAAGTTACTATCCTATACCTTGAACTTACTGTTGAAATATTTCATCTGTTTTAAAATATTGCTGTTTTCTTTAAATAAAATTTAAATACAGCTTAGGGAACAGGCTATGAAAAAGTATAAAAGAATGTCAAAATAGTAGGGAGTCCATGAAGGATACAGTTCCAGCTAATACAGGTGAATGTGTTTCCTCAAAGCAAATCATTTTACATGTGTGAGCCATAATTATCTCATTCTTAAATAGAGGTAATCAGTACCACTATGAGATGGTGATAGTGAAGTATGCAAAACCAGAGCCTGGGATAGAGTAACCACAGAGGATGTCTGTGCACATAAATTACAAGCTGCCATACTCAAATATTTACATGCATACACATGAAAATGCTATTTATTATGGTCTCTTGGTTCCTTTTGTTTGCTGATGTTAATGATGTTTAGTGACAGAACAATGACTTATAATAATAATAATTTTATAATCATATTATGAGTTCTATGAGACAATTTTAATTTTGAAATAATTTTATCATGTGTTTATTGAGGTAAAAATTTAGTAGATAGGAAAACATTCTTCTCAATATGACTTTAGAATATGTTAGCATCTGGTAAATATCATTGCATTATAGAAAATGAAGCTGCCTTTGTTTATAAATGTATGTACACCAGCGAATACTATTCAGCCATTAAAAAAGATGGCAACATTACATGTTTTGTATTAACCTGGATTGAGGTGCATCACTAGAGGGGCAGCTCCTGTGGCTCAGGGAGTAGCCCCATACACCAAGGGTGGCGGGTTCAAACCCAGCCCTGGCCAAACTGCAACATAAAAATAGCTGGGCATTGTACGGTGGGCGCCTGTGTTCCCAGCTACTCAGGAGGCTAAGGCAAGAGAATCAACTAAGCCCAGGAGTTGGAGGTTGCAGTGATCCTTGTGATGCCACGGCACTCTACTGAGGGCGATAAAGTAAGATTGTCTCTACAAAAAAAAAAAAAAAGCATCACTAGAATGAAGAAGCAACAACCCAATGTACTCAATTCTAATATGAAGGTAGTAGATGATCTAGTACAAGGTGGCCGGTAGGGAATGAGGGAGTGGGGGGAGGTCAGGATATGTGTATGGCACACCTCTTGGGGGCAGGACACAATTACCGGAAGAACTTTACCTAACAAATGCAATCAGTGTAACCTAAGTCTTTATATCCTCAATGAATCCCAAACAATATGAATATATATATGTATATTTTTACATATTTATATATGTGTATATATATATATATATATATACACACACACATACAGAGACACACACACTTATATATACAAACATGTAATTCTGTTATGAATTTTGGAAAAAATTCTCAATATTATTCGTAAGTTATGTAGTCTTCGTGTCAACATGGTATCACTTTTGAGGTGAAGGCACTGAAAATTTGTGTTTTCTATTGAAAATATGTAGGTAAACACATGACACTATTTCACATTTTAAAATATGTATATTATCAATTACAAAAAGTAAAGTTGCTTTGCCTTAAAACAAGAAGATATAGGCAAATGTCCTTGACTGAATACACTAGGTCTTTTTACGGATAATTTGTTTTCTCTAAAGGAGAGTAAAAGTCACTGTTAGAACTGAGTAGTTTTTCCACAAGCCTTTTCTAGTGAAGTAATTAATGTGTTCACATAACTATTAATATATCCATGAGGCTACTGTAAAATTTTAGGGCCCTAATTTAATAGAGAATAAAAAATAAAATGGAACCAAATAAACAAAATGAAGCAAAAGAAATCATAAATGATAAACCATAGTTTATATTTGTATGTATATTAAATTTTTTTATGGTTAAATCATCATTCTATTAGACCTGTAAACAGAAAGAAGATTTAAGTACTAACAAATTCCTTTACTATTAGACAAAAATATTACAAATTATGCTGACTCCTTTTAAGGTAGAGTCTTTTTATTTTGGCCGGGGCTGGTTTTGAACCCACCACCTCTAGCATATGGGGCTGGTGCCCAACTCCTCTGAGCCACAGGTGCCACCCTAAGGTAGAGTCTTGATACAAACCCAGAAGTAAAGGAAGGCAAAGTTTTTTTTTTGATGGTTAGTCAATATTTGTTTGTTTGCTTGCTTGTTTACTTGGTTTGGTGTTTTGGTTTGTTTATTTGTTTGACCAAGAGTGTTAACTCATTACCTCTGAAATTCCTCGTACACCAGTTTGAGAATAGAGACAAAAAGATGACATTTGAGGGCTAATGGAATGGTGACACTGCCACAATAGTACACAGGTACTGTGCTTCTCTCACCTGTTCCTAATCAAGAGGCTGAACAAAACCTAGGAAGAAAGAGAAGGCTCTTCATTTTAATTTCTTAGAGTTAAAATGTAATAAGCAACATATGTTCCTGTTCACACTAAAACAAAAATCCCATTTTGGTTATTAATATTGAAAATACTCAGAGTAAGTTAAACCATTAATTATCATGACAGCATTTATTCTCTCAGTGGCTTAAATATGATTAGCTAGAACATATGTTGCATTGGTTTAAAATAATCACAACAAAGAAAGAATCATTGGAAGAAAAATTACACGTTTTCTGGAGAAGTGATGAAAAGCACACCTGCGCTGTCTCTTTTACTCTAGCTTCTTGGTTTTCTTAATTTGGGTAAGTCAAGGAGGTTTGAAAAAAGCTTTAATTGCTTCTGTTTGAAACTGAACTTATATTTTAGCCAGTAAAATTTTGGCATTTGCATGTGTAAAATTATGACCATGAAATTCAGGAAAAATAAAGATGTCGAGTTCAAATGTGAGTTTTAATCTCAAAAACAGGCTCGGTGCCTGTGGCTAAAGTCGCTAAGGCACCAGCCACATACACCTGAGCTGGCGGGTTCCAATCCAGCCAAGCCCACCAAACAACCATGATGGCTGCAACCAAAAAAAAAAAATAGCCGGGCGTTGTGGCAGGCGCCTGTAGTCCCAGCTACTTGGGAGGTGGAGGCAGGAAAATCGCTTAAGCCCAGGAGTTGGAGGTTGCTGTGAGCTACGATGCCAAGACACTCTCACCAGGGCAACAGCTTGAGGCTCTGACTCAAAAAAATAAATAAATAAAATAAAATAAATCTCAAAAACAGCACGTCTATCAAAATAATAATAAAGGGAAACATTTTATTGTAGGAGTGAAGTTTTGTAAAAGGCAAAAGATTTATACAATCTGAAGAGAAACTAGAATATAGGAGTGAAGTTTTGTTTGTGTTTTGAGGAGTGATACTGCTTGTATCCTTTTAAAAACAATGCAGTACCTTTAAAATATGATTTAAAATATGAATAAATGAATTTATGAATCATTTATAGGGAAATATTAAGGTAAAGTGAGAGCAATGGGCAGGGTCTTAACCTACCAGCAACAGTAATATTAATATCCTGGGCTTCTCCAATTGTTATTTTGAAAAGGTCCTTACGAGTTTTGTAAACTGCAAGAAGGATATCTCAATTGGAAATGATTTCTTTTGTTATAACAAAAATCTTGTAAAAGGACATTTACAAAATGAGGAACTATGACAACACTTAGGAGTGATAGAATGCTTTTGTGTACTTTTTATAGGACTTTTGCTCCTCTAAACATATATCCTGTGATTACTAATGGGCAAGCAATGAGGTTACTGACCTATTTTGGCAGATTTTAAATTGCTTCCTTCCGACTCTGCTAATTGCATCTGGTGAATACTAGAACAAAAACTGCTGGGCTGGAAGACATCGCTGTCTTAGAGCCAATCAGGTGTGCAGGCAGCCAATGGGAGGTCTCCTCCCACAGTCTAGAGCCCTGAGGTGGTTCCAAGCATCTGGTTCCAAGCATCTGGCTCCCTACCAGAGCCATGTGTCACATGGCTTGACATAACAAAGATTCTCTGCAGTAAGCAGGGCTTTCCTACAGCTTTCTTGGTTCCATGAAAAATACCTCTTTCTTATTGAGAAAGTGCCACTAAAATCTATGACTGCAAAGCTACTGAGAATTGAGGAAGCAGAGAAAAATTGCCCCCAGTTCCCTGGTATCTTGAACTTTGAGCAATGTTAATAGGAGTTACAAGAGCATAAAAGAAACGCAAGGGCAGCAGGATTGCACCCTCAGTGGTTTCCAAAGTGCAGCCTGAGCGGCAAGACACATTACAAGTGTGTGGAATAGTATCAGAGGCTATTTCAGGGCTGAATACATTTACCATGTGGCTTTTCACTTACACCAGCTGTCTCCAAAGTCGTTCAACTACTATGGAATGGAGATTATTTTTACTGTCTAAAATAGTACCCTTTCACTCAAAAGTGAGTCTTATAATAAGCATTTTTTAAATATTGAGCTATGATGATAAGAGGATATTTTACACTAATTATCTTTTCCTTTAGCGATAGAGAGGCAGTGCGCCACAATAATCTACATTAGAACTGAAAGCAGCTGGCCTGCCATCCGTCAGGTGTGTGCTCGGGGTACATCCCTTGTCCTTTCTGAATTTATTTCCTCATATTGAAATTTGAATTAATACCATGTAACATTACAAAATTATTTTAAGAAAGATACCAAACATAAAAAGTATGTTGTACTTAAAATATTATCTAGTATTACTATTGTATTCATACTCAGTAGCTCCGTCATTTGTTCTCCCAGGTATTTTATGAGAGCACGTACGTACCACTGGCAGTAACAGCAGCGGAGTAGTGAGGCACGATCAACTTCAGTTGTGTTCGCCCGATGTGTTCAATAGAAATCCTAAGGACTTTACTGCTGTGAGTTGTGGTTTCTTCTCCGTTTATTGGTTAATTCTTAACTCAGTATAGTCATGTGATTCTAGACTATACATATAAACATGAGGATTAGAAAGGTAAGCAGGAAACGGACACTCTTTCTTTGTTAGACTCAGTTTACCGAGAAAAAACACAGAGAGCAAATTACGAAAGTTGTCAGGATATACACATGTACTAGGATACACCTCTATTGCTCAGGGCACAGTGAATAGCCCAAAGATGGATTTAAATTGTTTAGATTTGTGATAAATAGCAAATGGCAAATACTGAGGTAAATAAGTAATTAGTATTAGGCTCATGTTGGGACATAATCGTTAACTGTCTTCGGAAACGCCGAGGTTCTTCCTGGGGCTTTACTCACAGAATTGTGCAAGGTAGTAAAGAGTAACACAACACACAAAGACCACGGATGTTTTCTTTTTCATCCAAATATATTTTTGTCTGCACGTCAGGTTTTCTTCTGCTTTTCCTCTTCTCCCTCCTCCTTTTCCTTTCTACCCTCAAAGAACAAATATTAAGCACAACTGCTTAATAATCTTTGGTAGTTTGGCAATTTTGACATACTTATGTTCCATCATTTTCCATTCTTTTAATATTCTTTTACTGTATTAAGTATTAAGTAACCCATAAATAATAGAAATGAGGTTTCTGCTTTTCAAGGATGCTCAAATGACAACTGAGTCACCCAATATCTTTAAAGATATGACATATTTGTGGCACTCTTCTTTTTTAATGCACTAAAGTGCCACTCACTCTGTTTCTTTTCAGGTGAGCCCGTGCATGGAGTTATAACAAAAGTTAAAGATGAAGTGAACTGTGATATGACCATAAAATATGTCTCTAAGGAAAGCTTTGACATACTTTTCAAATCTTGGATGGCATATATACTTTAACACTGCTTGTTATAAGTTGAGTTCCCCCGTAGTGAGGCTGAGATGGAGTTTGGCATGCAAGATATTTATTAGAGATAAACATTGCTAGCCTGCAACTATGTTGCAAGATAATCTTGAGAAGATTTGGAAAGCATCATATTTCATCAATGTGTCCTGTGCTGGACTGAAATACAGCATCCTACGGATGATGTCTCATCCTTGTATAGTAGCATCTTCAAGTTTGTACTTCGACTGCAAATCCAGGAGACCATACCATTGCACTCTCAGGCTGACACAAACAGGTGGTGTAACACTTAACAAAACAGGTAGATATCACACAACTTGGCTTACTCCAAAACCTCCTTTGCTGGTCTGGTAAAATAATGCATGAGATTCTGTTTCAATAGATTAGCTGTAACCCCTCAGGTTATGGTGCTAGCTGTGGCCCAGCAGCTGTGCAAACCCATACCCTCAGGACTTATTGCTCCCTTTAGAATAAATATTTGGTCCTTCCAGAATCAAGGGACTCTACTATATAATTTTCTATGAAATAAACAGTTGATTCCATGAGGAACAACGTCATTAGTCTCTGTTTTGGCAGGTTGGGAAGTCATCAGGCATGTTTAAATGGCCCTCAGTAAGTAGGAGCTCCTGTTTTTAGCCCTGTGAGTAGCTCCCATGGTTTCCAATGTGCCAATGCTTGTGTGGCTGATGATTAAAGCTTCCTAACATTGACTAGCTTAATTACGTTGATGTTTACATTTTTAATGTGAATTGATACAAAGATCTTCACACTTTGTGATTTCTCCCCTGTGTCTGCTTTGTGCACATCCCACAAACTCATTCCAAATTTTGTTTTCCCAGTGTCACAATCAGCCAGGCAGTTGATTTCATACTGCCCATGAGACCTTACATATTTTAACCATAGACTGCCTTTCATTCTTCACAAAATGAATGGAGAGATGGATAGCATGAATTGTTTCTTTGGAGAATTTTCCTCCACAACTGATTTTCAAGCAATTCCTGAGCGATGCAGTGGTGAGACTTCCACCTGGTTTTGGAAGATCCTTCATAAGCTTCATACTTCACCTCCTTCATTGCTAGTCAAACTACAGCCCCTTCTCTGAGGTGTGAGTTGAGACAGGTGCACTGGTACAACAGTGGTAGATGATTGAGAATCTGGGCTATCTGCATAGAGAGGCTATTTGTGAAGATGTATGATTTACATATTACAGTGGATGTGCCTGAAAATCTTAAGAGTTTCCATATTTGACAAGCTCTTTTTGAGTAATGGAGATCTTTCAGTGGAGTGGTGCTTTGCTATTCCATGGTTGCACACTATTTCTCCACCAGAAGCACACTATGAGTTGTTTCTCAAAAGGCTGATAATACTATGTTGCAGATAGTTTGGACTTGCTCCTGAAGCCTTTTTTGTAATTCTTCCACTAGCACTTTCCATAAATGCCATGAGATGGCATTAAACCCCAATTGAAGGTTATTGAATCTTTGAGAAACCTGTTTCCACCTATTGGAGTGCGTGCGTCTTGCCAAAACCTCCATTGAACAAGTGACATTTTGCTCATCTGACCCAGTTAGTCGACAGAATTGAAGGGAGACTATCACTTCTGTGTATTTTAGATCCTTGATAATAGAGCTATTTTTTTTCCATCCGCCTAGATATGAAATTATGTTTTAATTATTATATTGGCTGGATTAGTTTTAATGGTTGTTACTGTAAACCTAATGTTTGGGACATCCACTATCAAATTCCCACCTATGAAGTCCTACCAGCCATAGTGATAGTGTCAGAAAATGAGGCATTTGGCAATCATTAGGTCATGAGTGAGGAGACTCCATGAAGAGGATCAAAGTCCTTCTAAGAAGAGAAAAGCAAGAGCATCACATATCGATGCACCAAATCAACAGGTATCAGTATCAACATTGAAGTGACCTTCTTCAATATTTGGGTATTCTTTATTCACCAGTTATTTACATAGATTTCTGACTGTAGGAAACTTTTGGGAAAGCACTTGTAGAATTGTTATCAAAATGCTTTCCATGGTGTGGCAGGGCCCTTTCTCCAAAGAATTTAGTGAAATTTCCTATAATTGGTTGTAGGTTGAAAAATAGGCAAGAAACGTATTACTCTCCTACCCACTTGGTCACCCATACTTGATTTTTTTGTGTGTGTGATGGTACCCCATTTTAGCTGCCCACTTATTTTCTTGGTATTATGGACATGGTTTTATAGTCTATATCCACAATTCTCTGTAGGGCAATCACCCTTGTCTGCAAGGTTATTCTTGTCTGCTATTTAAAGCTATTGCTCACTATAAAGTTTTAGTTCACCTCTCTTATCATAATTAAGTGTTGTATCTTGCTTTTATTGTCTTATGATCTTACTACCCTCATTCTCGTCAGCTAGCCTAATTTTGTAATGGCTTCTCCCACTGAGGAAGGAGCCCCTAAGTTTGAGTTATGCCAGCTTTCCTCTCAACATCACATTTCCACAGGCTCTCAGCAAATCACACATCGTCTAGGACATTACGGACATAATGCTTTTATTGAGTCTTTTAATTCTTTTCTATATCATTAGCCAAGGAAATTCTGGCACTTCACATAAATGGTTTAGCCTTTTGCCCGTACTTCTATGAGATTTAGTAGGGAGGGGGTCCTTATCAGGCTGTTAAATCCTGTATTTTGGAATTGCAATACCAGATCAACAATCTTTCGCTTATGTCCCAGCTTTTCTATATCAAACCTTCTCAAAATCCAATCTGTATATGCGCCTCTGCCAATAGGAAAGCAAAACGGAAAAGGTGCGAAAGGTTTGGATCTTGAGGAACCTGCCTTAACTGGAAAGGTAGGCAATACAGAGCCACTCAAGTTTTGTAACGGGGAGTGGGATGATAAAAATCATACTTGAAGACATTTACTGTGATAAAAATATGTAGAATGAATTGGAGTAACATGAGCGAAGGTACAACTCACTCAATAAGACAAGTGAGAGGAAACAGAAATTTAAGTAAAAACAAATAGGCCGGGCCTGGTGGCTCATGCCTGTAATCCAGCAATCTGGGAAATGCAAGGCAGTTGAATTGCTTGAGTTCACCCGTTCAAGAGCAGCCTGAGCAAGAGCAAGACCCCCATCTCCAAAAAGTGGCCAGGCATTGTGGTGGGCACCCGCAGCACCAGTTACTGGAGAAGCTGAGGCAAAAGAATCTCTTGAGCCCAAGAGTTTGAGGTAGCTATGAGCTATGATGACAAAGCACTCTACAGAAACAAAGTAAAACTCTGTCTCAAATAAATAAATAAATAAATAAAATGGAATTATTTAATATATTGTCAAGTTGTGTTAAAAAATTCAAAATTAACTGGTATATAAAATGAGCTCTCTCTATATTCTCAAAGCTACTAATGCTGCCATTCTAATCACAGGTTGCTGGTAAGATAGTGAAGTGGGGTGAATGAAGATGAGGGGAAGGAGCTGATTTTGAGTAGGTCTCTAGTGTCAGTTCTGTCATGTATAGAGTGCATCTGGGGGGGTTTATAAATCTTTTCCAAAAACAAATGACTCTGTCAGGAAACTGTTTTCTCCCTTTTGTCTATTCAGGTCAAAAGGATTTTGTATCCCCCGCCATCCACGTTATTTTGAAATTCTTTCAAAAGATTACTTCTTCTTGGCAGATACACACACACACACACACACATAAAACTCTTCTCTTCATTTCACATAGTCTCTCTGAAATATCAATTTTTTTTAACAAAGTGTTTTAAGTTCAACTAGAAACACTGATTTTCCCAAATTAAAGATGCCCATTCTGTTCACTGTTTGTGAAATCATGTGCTACCTTATATCTGTCTACCTGAGGCATCCCTAGTCTGTACGTGTGCTGGATTCATTTTAAGTTTGTGCTGGCCCCGAATGCCTCTTTAGAGGTCACTGGATGAAAGGGCCCCTTTGAGAAATGCTTTAAAGGATCTGTACACTGTCTTTTGAGCAAAGATTTGATTGAAATACTTCTTTTTCTAAGTGCAGTAAGGATAGAGATGTCAAGCTTTTGCCAGTTTATTGATACCAAATTCAAATATACATCTTCAATTTTTCATATTTTTATTCTCTTAACAATTAGCCCATTAAGGGAGGCGTATGTGGCTTAGTGAGTAGGGCACCAACCCCATATAAAAAAGGGTGGTGGGTTGGAACTCAGCCCCGGCCAAACTGCAATAAAAAAATAGCCGGGCATTGTGGCAAGCACCTGTAGTCCCAGCTACTCGGAAGGCTGAGGCAAGAGAATCGCCTAGGCCCAGAAGTTGGAGGATACTGTGGGATATGACACCACAGCACTCTACCAAGGGTGACAAAGTGAGACTCTGCCTCTTAAAAAAAAATTATCACATTAATCATGCAATAACTTTATTAGGAAGCCATATATCTTTATTTAAGTATTTACAAGGGATTTGAATTTGAGCTGCACCCCGTATTTTTTAACATGGGCAAACAACAAAAATACATTCTTTTATCTACTTGGTATCTACTTAGATATGGCCTCATGACTATAGTAAAATCGTGAAAGTACTCTATGCCAGTTACTGGTTGGATGTTTTAGGAAAGTGAGTATGTCTCTTTCAAGTTCTCTTCCTATTCCTATCAGCTGTATTTGGAAGACAAGGAGGTCTCTGAAGGTGGCTGAGCCCCAAGGTAGAAAGAGCCTGAGTTTTACATGATAGTTTGGAGGTCAGCTGTCCTGCTGACCTGAAAACATACAGGTATATTATTCAAGCAAGAATAAAATCCTAGGGCTTTGATCTACTGAATTTTTGAAGGCAATTTTATTCTTTTAAGTTAGCTGATCAAAAGAATGTTCAACCACACTTTGGGCTAAATCATAGTTCTGTAATATGTTACTCCCATCTCTCCTCTTACCTCAGAAATCCAAACTTCCTCCCTTAGTTAAAGTCCTGCAGACACCAGTCTCAACCTGTCTTTCTAACATCATTTTTCAATACTATTTCCTCTTGATATTAAATTCTTTTCTACTCCATGGAACTTTTGTGAAACTACAAACCTCTTTCCATCTACCATACATGTTTCCCTCTGTATTAAAAGTCTTTCTTTCTACTTGTGCAAATTGTGACGTCTCCATTCTCTAATGAGAATGATTGATTCACATTTCAAGGCACCACTACAGCTCTTTCCTAGATACTTTCATGCCCTGCAGGTGCATCTTACTGAGACACTTGGAATGTTTTGCATTACAATCATTTGCTTGTGTATCTATTTCTTATTCTGCACAATGGATTTCTTAAGAACAGGGACCATTTCTTACTCATCTCTAGTTGTATTTTGAAAAGATAAATTAGCACTGCCTATTTAAGTCAATAGATGACCTACAAATGAATCACTTAAATTCTCTTTAATGTGGAATTTTAATTTGATTGACCCGAAACTTTTATCATTAAACCTTACTTCTGTAAGCCTTTTATAGCCATCTATTTAGTCTCCTTAGAGCATAAAAGATACACTCAACTTTTGAAATATGATTTCTCTTTTACCATTAAAAAAATCCTCATGGAAAAATAAATGTAAAGTAAATAATACAAATGTACATTACATGTCTTTCTCCTCAATGACCTCAAACCCTCTACCCACTTGGGCTAACCTAGTACTTTACAATTTAGTTAAAATTTGCTTGATTCTCATTCCCGATAAGGAACACATATTGTGGAAAACATAAGAGTCCTCTCAACAACTGCAGGGATATGCTACTCAGTGGACACAAAATAATAATTGTTCTAAGAAATTTTCTCTCAAAATCCTTAAGATTCTAAATATTCACTTGCTTTTTTTCCCAATATGATCTCTTTTTACATCATGACAGCCTGTTAAACACCACCTTGACCCCTAGTCTCCTCAAATATGAGTCAAATAAAGGAAGCTTAGAAGATTTCAAAATAAAAATAACGTCACGGCAGGGAGGCAAGATGGTGGCCGAGTAACAGCTTCTGTGCAGCCCGGGGCACAGTGAGAGTGGAGAGAGAAGACTCCAGGCTTCCCTTTGGTGACACAGGAAGTTAGCAAGAGACTTCTGAAGGACAAAAGCAGTGGAAAACTGGGAAGCGTAGGTGTGTTTTTTCTGTAGGAGGCTGCCCGCAGCTGTAACCATAGCAACAGTGAGACTGCAAGCAGAAAAAGCCTTACCTGTGTGCTGTTTTGTTTTTTTTTGGATTTGGGCACTCAATTGAACTGCCTTGGGAGATGTTGAGCTGGTGAGCAGATGACTTTGGGCATTGTCTTGGGCCACAGGACTGAGTCATTGAGTCTCCATCTCATACAGCTGTATTAACATTGTGATTAACATCTCAAACCTCAGAATATCACCTGTTGTCTGGACAATATTCAGCAAGACATATATACTGTTTGGTTTGGGGGATTTTGTTTTTTCATTTGTTTCTTTCTTTTTTCTTAATTTGAACATTTTTCCTTGACATTTTTTCTTTTTTCCCTTTTGTTCTTTTGTCTCTCTTTTTTCCCGCTTTTCTAGTTTAAATACAATTTTCTATTTTTTACTGTCTTCAACAATTAGAATTTCATTCTTTCCAGTGTTTCTGCCCCTATTATTTGCACCCCCCCCCATTTTATCCTGTGAGGATTTTTGCTTATTTGTTTTGGTTTGATTTATAGTATTTTTCTCTTTCCTCTCTACCTGATGGAGGTGGGATATTGTGTCTCATCAGGCTGGCAAAGGGCTGTTGACCTCAAGGGAACTACCCAATGCAGTACCCCCAAAGCTGGGGGTTTTTGAGGTTGAGTTGTAGTACCCTGGTATACATCTATATTAATCCTGTCTCCTTATTTTTGTGCCTTTCTTCATCTTATGAATATTTCCTTTTGCTCATCCCCTCTTCTTTCTCTTTTTTTTCTTTCTTTTAAAAATCTTTTTTCCATTCTTCCTCTTAAATCTTCTCATTCGTCTGCTCCCATACCAAAAGGACCTATTAAAACTTTAGGCCAGAGGCACAGTAACTTAAAGAGAAAGAAGAAGTGAAAGAAAAATAAGTCTAAGGAAACATATAAGAAAGCACTCATGAAGAAGAATCAGCATAAAAATCCTGGCAACATGAAATACCAGTCCAGAGTAACCCCTTCAAGGGATCCTGAGGTAGCTACAGCAGAGGATTCCACTTATAAAGATATGTTAGAAATGACAGAAGGAGAATTTAGAATACAGATGATGAAAACAATGAAGGAAATTGTTGAGAAAGTGGAAAATAACCAAAAGGAAATTCAAAAACAGAATCAAATAAGAGATGAATGTTACGAAGAATATAGAAAGGATATAGCAGAGCTGAAGAAGTTGAAACAGTCAATTAGACAAATTAAGGATGCAATAGAAAGTATCAATAACAGATTAGATTTTGCAGAATAATGAATCTCAGAGGTAGAGGATAAAGCTCTTGAGATAACTCAGATAGTTAAAGAGGCCAAAAAGAAGAGAGAGAAAGCAGAAAGTTCACTGACAGAATTATGGGACTTTATGAAGTATTCAAAGATATGACTTATAGGTATCCCAGAAAAGGAAGAAGAATGCCCCAAAGGAATGGAAGCCATTCTAGATAATATTATAAATGAAAATTTCCCAAATATCACCAAAGATTCTGACATTCTTCTTTCAGAGGGATATTGGTCCCCTGGTCACCTCAATTCAACTAGAGTTTCTCCAAGGCACATTGTGATGAATCTATCTGAAGTCAAGACAAAAGAAAAGATTTTGCAAGCTGCCAGGAGTAAGCACCAACTGATCTATAGGGGAAATCCTATCAGGGTGACCGTGAAATTCTATAATGAAACTTTTCAAGCCAGAAGACAATGGTCATCTATCTTACTTAAACAGAACAATTTCCTGCTCAGAATTCTATATCCTGCTAAGCTAAGCTTTAAAATTGATGGAGAAATAAAATCTTTTCTTGATATGCACACATTGAGGAAATTTGCTACAAGACCAGCTTTACAGGTAATATTTCAACCTGACACTGACCATCACAATGGACCTTCACAAAAGTAAACATCCAGAAATTAAAGGACAGAACCTAGTTTCCACAATGATGCAAAAGATGAAACAAAGCAATGGATTTTCACAAAATAAGAGGAATAGAATTCTACCACACTTATCAATTATCTCATTAAGTGTCAATGGCTTGAATTCCCCACTGAGGAGGCATAGATTGGCTGATTGGATTAAAAAACACAAGCCATCTATTTACTGTCTGCAGGAAACACACCTCACATCAAAAGACAAATTAAAATTGAGAGTTTAGAGCTGGAAGTCAATTTTTCAAGCAAACAGAATTCAGAAAAAAAGAGGGGTTGCAATCTTCTTTTCAGATACATTTGGATTTAAAGCAACTAAAGTCAAAAAAGACAATGATGATCACTTCATATTGGTCAAGGGAAAAATACAACAAGAAGATATTTCAATTCTAAATATTTATACACCTAACTTAAATGTTCCCAGATTCTTAAAACAGACCTTGCTTAGTCTGAGCAACATGGTATCCTAAAACACCATGATAATAGGGGACTTTAACATCCTCTCTCAGAGCTGGAAAGATCCTTTAAACAGAAATTAAACATAGATATTAGAGATTTAAATGAGACCCTAGAACAACTGTGCTTGATAGACACATATAGAACACTCTATCCCAAAGATAAAGAATATACGTTCTTCTCTTTGGCCCATGGAACATTCTCAAAAATTGATCATATCCTAGGACACAAATCAAACCTCAACAGAATCAAAAGTGTTGAACAAAACAAAACAAAACAAAATAACTCTATGCCTAGAGTTTAGGTCCCAGAAACTTTATGTGCAACTGGAAAAAGAATATAAAAGCACAGTAACTCTAGGATATATTTATGGATATCTACATTCTAGCAATTCCCTTCCACTTGCCCTTCCTCCACCAAACTTGTTTCCAGCTTCAAGTGACAGGAAGGGAAAGTAAATTTTGCCTCTTTAAGAGCTCATATATTTTGACTTAGTAAAAGAGTCCTGTTATAGTTTACTTTAGAATCTGAAATCATGAAAACTATTTGTTACTGCTTTGTACTTTGCCACACCACTCCTTTGAGATATTTTTAATCAGCAAGCATAGAAGTAGGGAAAGTAGTTATGAAGATAAATAGGAGGTGTGCCCTTTTATATTTCAAAGATTTTTGTATAAATTTAGAATATATATATTTATAACAGTGTATTATAGATCATGTACTCTGTATCCTATAAATAGACTTATAAAATAGGATCAACTGTAATATGGTCTACATATTTAGAAACATCTGTAATATTTCTTTCTTTGAGGTATTTCTAAAATAGAGTTATAATGAATATCTTGCATTTCAAGTATTTAATACTATTTTCTTTTTTTCTATAAAATTGTAGAAATAAATAATTCAGATCAATGGTCCTCAATTGAGAAATATACAATACTGCATTTACTGCCTCATTTATTTATTTATTTATTTTATTGCCTCACTTTAAAAATAAAAAGTAGATTATCAATAAATATATATTAAATCAGTATGCACATGTAGTTGACTTTTGGATTAATATCTATATTAATTTAATAAGCTCAGCAACTGCACTGCAGCCAGCATGTGGTTCAGGCCTATAAGCCTAGGTTTCTGGGATGGTGAGATGGGAGGATTGCTTGAGCTCGGAGGTGGAAAGCAGCCCGAGCAAGAGTGAGTCTCCATCTCTTCTAAAAGATGAAAAACTAGCTGTTGTGGTAGCAGGTGTCTGTAGTGCCAGCTACCTGGGAGGCTGAGGCAGAAGGATTGCTTGAACTCAGGAGTTTGAGGTTACAGTGAGCTAGGCTGAGGCTATGGCACTCTAGCCCAGGACAGAGCAAGACTTCATAAAAAAAAATACTGAAACTGCAATTATTTATATTGTAGCATTTCCTTTCATAACACAACTATGAAATAATTTTCCTAAAATTGGGGCTGGGGATTTTATTTTTTTTTACTCTCCACCTTATGATGAAAACTGATCTGTTTTAAAATGGACTCCTCATTAAAGAATTGCTTAATATCTGTTTTTTAAAACCTGCTTTGTTTTTGTTTTAATTATCCTAATAAGATTCCATTAAATCTTTTTACATCAGTTATTATTTTATGTATTGGTGATGTAAAAATTTTAAAAAAGTAGATTGTTATATTTTTATCATCTTAAAAATTCCAGGTGTTTTTATGGAAGAGTTATTAATAAATAGTTTACATTACAGCACACAATAAGTGAAAATTGAGTTAGAGAAAAGTCCACAATCTCGGGGTTGCTTTCTTTCATCAAAATGTTACTCCAGAGCTGCACCTGTTTTCTGTATTGTTTTATTTGATATTTACTCTTATTATAGAATTCTGGCTAGCTATCATAGATATGGGTCATGTAGTAGTCATCTAGCTTGAGTTTTAATTTTTTTTTTTTTTTTTTTTGGCCGGAGCTAGGTTTGAACCTGCCAACTCCGGTATATGGGGCTGCCCCGCCCTACTCTTGAGTCATGCATGACTTGTTAAAGACATTCTCTTTCTTTCTTTCTCTTTCTTTCTCTCTCTCTCTCCCTCTTTCTTTCTTTCTTTTTGGCAGAAACCTTGCAACTGTGCCAAAGTTTCCACTGAAGTTGTATGATTCAGCCTACCTGGTTCATTTCCAGCCACATTGCATGACCCACCCTGCCCCAATTCTTTCTTGATTTCTTGAGAATGGTATTGGCGGGAGCATGATGCAGGAAGGTCTATAGAGAAAACTGGCAAAAAAAAATGGGTAGTGGAATTTACCTCAACTCCTATTTTCCTAAATTGTATTGTCAAAAGGGTGTAGAAAATACTTAGGGTATGTCAACAGCTTAGAAGTTCTGGTGAGGTGAATGTCTGCCTTCATGGAAAGAATTTACCATCTTGTATGTGTCTCTGATAAGACTGCACCATCTTTAACATAAAGGACATTTAGGATGACTCCTATCCCTACAGAATATTTTGAAAAGTGTTATAGTGCAAATAGGAAGTGATGGCTACTTTGTGGTATTGAGGAAGATTTTGCAGAAATGGATCTTTAAGAAGAAATAGTAATCCACAACTTTTAAGCTTAGAAAGAATTATGCAAGTAGAGACAACATACATACCAATAGATAGAATTAAGGAATTATAAAGTTTTGTTTCTTTCTGAATATATGCCATGATGAGTGGTTGTGGGAATGGTGAAGAAAAATGGTTTCAATTCAAATAGTAGACTGAGTGCAGATTGGGAAAGGTGCTGTGTCTCATGCAAAAGCTCTGCAATTTGCTTTTCACCACAGTGTTGAGCACTTAGTAATTGTTAAGCATGTTCTTTGTAATCTTGCTGAAAACAGCAGAGAAAGATTTTTTTTCCAAATGATAAATTTCAGATCCTCTGTGATTGCATCTAATTTAACCCCTGGCAATGTTTCCAGAATAATTGCTATTTAGCTCAGTATTCAGTGGTTCTCACACCTGAAAGAATTTGTTTCAAAATAAGCTTTCAGTCTTCATCTCCTAGAGAGTTATGTCAAGAGTTTTATCAGTCTTTTCCATTATTTGTTTAAAGTCTATGAACATCTTTGGAAAGTCTTAGGTATATAGAATATTAAAAGCTTATATTATTATCAGTAAGATTCTTTTTTACTTTCTAGTGCTTATTCAGTATGTATCTTCTTTCAGGACACAAAAGAAATAACCTTGCTATTTCCCTGCTGTGTGACCTACAGTAAAATTTTTGTAACTTTTTTTAATTTGCAGCAAATATTGGATGAATGGCTTAGAGTCAGAGGAGTGATCAGGCGGTGATTTTACCAGAGCATCATTTGATTTGCCTATGTTTCATCCCACGTCCTAACACCTCAGTATCATTTTAGTTCCATGGTATTAGCTGCTCTGCCTCTTGTTAACAAGACATTTTATACTGAATTACCTACAGGATCTAACCATGAATAGTGTGGCTAAAAGAGAAAAGAGATTTTATGGAATCCAAATGTCAGTCACTTTCCAGTTTACAAATTGAGTCCTAATGGTTGCAGTGATGATGCTATTGTGATATTTACCCATAGAAGCCCCTATGCCATAGCCAATAAGACCTAATGATGTTGTAGAGTTGGACAAGGAGAATGCATTAACAAAAGTCTGTCCAGGACAGCCCCGCACACTTCTACCTCACCTGTAGTGATGACACACCTGAAAAAAACCTGTCAAAAGGAAGACAAAGAGTTGGGAAAACTTTATGGCAAATTAAACTGAGAAATAACTGTTTTCTACATCAAGAAAATTGCCTGATAAATGTTTTGCAGAATTTAAAAGTCATTCTAAAATTAGTTTCAAAGAATTGACTGCAAATGACAGTCCCCAAATGTGTTTTTTCCTTCCTTTTTTTCTCCCTGTCATTGCCGACTCAGAGCATTAAGAAAATCTAACACTGAAAGGACTACTCCTGTGAGATGTGAAAATAATTATATGTTCTGCCTGAACTGATAGGCAGGAAACATTCCGTCTCAGATTCTGCAAAGCATGTCAATTTCAAGTTTGCATGTTTTCTGTTTTTGCTACCCACTACTTGGAAAAGCAGTGATTGGAAAACAAAGGCATTATCCCTACAGCAAAAAACCTTGAAAATTGGATAGATGGCTTACTTCTCCACTTTTAATGCAAAATAAATGAAAAGTGAAGTTACTTCTCACTGAGGGTTTTCGGCTAGATAATAGGAACAGTTTTGCCAATCTTAGCCTCAATAATTTTACTATAACAAGTTCTATTGCATTAACAAGGGATTAATAATACATATTCATGGAGTGAATGTAAGTCAGAAAAATTGGCTCTGGAGTTGAATTACATGAATTGAATCTAGTTTTTTATTGATTTTAATTTTTAAGTCCAAATTGATTTCCCATTGAAAATAAGTACCCAATAGAGCAACTTAGAAACATTTGAAAATTAGCCAATGTTTATAGATTTTTAGATATGTAATACTAGTAGTAATTTTGCAAATTTTTCATTTGTTTGCATCCTTCCAGTATCTCATTTTCTACTTTTTTTTTGTTTTTTTTTTGAGTCAAAGTCTTACTTTGTTTCCCTTAATAGAGTGCTACACAGTGCCTCAGACTCTTGGGCTCAAGAGATTCTCTTGCCTTATGCTCCCATGGAGCTGGGACCACAAATGACCTCCACAATGCCTGGCTATGTTTAGAGATGAGGTGTCACTCTTGCTCAGGTTGGTCGTGAACCAACCTGCTTGAGGTGAGATCAAGCAATCCACCCGCCTCTGCTTCACAGAGAGCTGGGATTACCAGCATGAGCCTGTTATTTCCCCTTTTTCCTTTACATTTGCAGCCTTAGTCTTTCTTCCCTAAAACTGAAATAAGAGAAACTTTCCTCCCACTAAGTGTGTGTGTCAGCAATGTGGCTAAAAGAGAGGCTCTATCCAGGGAGGCAAAATTTGAATTACGAGTAATACGTGGAGCAGAGCGTGAATGAAGAAAACAGTTAAATGCATACGTGGATAAAAATGACACTGGGAAATACATCATTACTTTTTTCCCAAAGAGCATTTCCATTCAAGAGAATTTTAAGTCTTAGTTATCTCTCTCAGGTGGGTTGTCCTCACATCACAAGCATCCAGATGTCTCCTGTGGAAGGAAAGTGAATTGAAGTTAGAATACAAATTTTACCAGCTTATTTCATTTTGATGTTTTCAAGGAAAAAAAAAATAATAAACAGCATCCCTTGATGAGTTGACTACATAATACTAACTGTAACTATCATTCACGTCTTGGCATTCAGGTTATGAGTATCCTATTTGTTCTTGAGAAAAATCATAATGTGTTAACTGCATAGGATATGCTATTGGAGGTAGTCAGCTACTAGTACAATGAATTTTTCAAGCAGAGTGAGATTTTTTAAAGGCAACTTCTTGGGTATTAAGGGGAATATATTGTCCCTGTATGCTAAATTCTACATTGTTATTTTGACTACAGCAGTATAAATATAAAGGGCATATTCTATAAGCAGGGATTCACAGAATCAGAATACTGTTGGGTGTACAAACATTAACATGATATGGTTACATATGTGTATCATTGAGGATGACTTACCCCTGGAACTTTAGAAAGGCCATTAATGGAAAGCCTCATCTCTGCTCAAACTGTGCTGTGTCCAGGAGTTGAAGATGCTCAGCTCTGTCTGTCCTGGGAAATAGGATGACTTCTGGGTCACACAAGGTACTGAAATTGCACCCTGATGTCACGTGTATTCAGAGGTGAGTACACCTGAGTTAACTGAACCTGCAACCTCCCACGTGGGAGACGTGTGACTAGTAAGGAATAAAAGCTGAAGGAACTTCAAGGGACTCGCTCCAGCTGAAGGAAGTCTTCCCCTTGTCTTTTTGAAGTGATCCACACTAACATTGCATAATACCATGTGATAACATAAACTTCAGTACACACACACACACATATGTATGTATTTTAATCGAATTGTTGTCATCTAGGCAAATATACTTTCTCTGTATGTATTTATATCCAGAGCATCTCTCGTTCAATTGTTATGAATATTTTTTTCTTAAATACATGCATACGGTTCTTATTATGTGCAAGAATCTTTTTTAATTGCATTATGGTTATAAACACATTTAATTCTCATAGAAACCCTAAGCAGTAGTCATTCATAATCCCATTTTACAGTGGAGAAAATTAAGGCATGATGTAGCAAATGACTGTGACTCAGGTTTCACAGCCAGGAAGTGCTTACCTAGCTTCAAATCCAGGACGTCTGCCTCAGGAGTCTGCTTTCTGTCACTTTCAAATCCACTGTTTCTTCAGTTTGTTCTCCCTTGATCATGTATCGCTTTCAGCTTCTCCCTCAGTACTCATGGCTGCATTTCCATCTCTCTTCTTTTAGCATTCCACTTTGGAAGTGCACAAATCTGTATCTATATCCCTTTTCCTTCAGGATATTTTTCACAGCTTCATGTCTAATCCTTCAGCCAAAAGAATGGCTTGATGTGTCAAACCACACAAATCAGAGAATTACACAAATCCTCATTGAGATACAGGCTGAAGCAGAGGTTGTCTTAAAATATTAAGATTTTTTTTCTGCAAGAATGGAGGCGATGTACTCTTGTCAGAGCACCTATTCCAAAGTACCGTGTGCTAGAACTACATTGTTTCTCTGCATGGCAGCCAGTGAAGACCATTCACATTTGCAAACTTTGCTAAAAGCATGGATAATGATGCTACTTCAAGCACAGAATTTGCCCCTTATTTGAACATTTGATAATAGTATATACAGGTCTGAAAGTTTGGACAGATCTTTACCTGCTTAAGTTTCAGCCCAGAACATCTCTTAAATACCATCAAAATGACAATATTTTGCAAGGCCAACAATTGATGGTAATTCTAAAAAATGCACTTAGGAAAATGGCACTTTTCTTTGAATCAATCTTCAGCTAAAGACAACTATAGCTATGTGATATGGTAAACAGATTTTTCACTCTCTGAGACTACCGACTATACCCTAAAGTTGTATGTAAAAGATCTTGAATTCTCCATTTACCTTCTACTACCCAAGTACTTTAAAAACTATATTAGTTTTGTAGTAGGGAAATATACTTGTATTTGCTGCAATACATCCTGTAATAACTCCTTTTAAAGACTTACCCTTGTGCATCTACTCAGAATACCTATTTTAGTTTCAATAATATTATAGTTAATAAAAAAACATTTCAAACTCTTGACTTTTTGACAAGTAGCCAGTAATCTAAGAAGAATACAGAACCTCTGAGAGGACACATAGGAGGCTGTTCTATATATGAAGCAGCAATGTAAGGATGCTCTCAGCTAACATTGAGAAAGACAGAGAGACATACTCAAGTTCTATGAATCAATCTCCCACATTAGGAAATTAAAAAATAAGGCCCTGGGCAATTTCAGATAACTTCAGTTGACCTAACAGCTATTTTCCAGGGTTTTCTGCCAGCACCTCTGTAACTCCAATCCATTCTTCTTTATGTACATTCCCTCATTTTAATCAAATCCTGTCTGTGTTGTTACATCCTGCTGGCACAACTAGCTATTGACTAAGGAAAATAGATTAAGTGCACCTTAGAAGAACATTCCTCCTGAGATTACTTCGTGCTAATGTAGCTAACAGGGGTATGAACCGGGAGGGCGGCAGCTAGGCTACACACTTTACTTCATGGGACTTTCCATCAAGGCTTTGTATAAAGAATACATACACTTAAGTCCCAGCATACTATTGGACAAAATGTACTTTGTCCTGCCTCTTAAAAATAAGCACCTATCAAACAAAACTGTGTGTGCTATATGATCCTTTTGTTTTTAGAGATCAGACAGTCCACCACATACTCAGAATCATTCTCCTCTTTTCTGCCCCACCATTTCACTTTTTCATAATTCTTGGGATATGTCTTGAGTATACTGTTAAGTCTCAACCAAGAAATGAGCACATAAAAAGTGTTGCTACTTTCTCTCCACTTCCATTAACTGAAAATTTGAGTAAGAGTCTCTTAGTTAAAAGAAGGATAATGAAAAAGGTTTAGCTGACACTGCAGGGTAGGCATAGATGGTCAAGCATTAATAGGTGGCCTGGCTCTATCCTTGCATAGTTGTGATTACTAGACTGCCTGCAATTCAAGGCAGAGATTCAGGCATTAATCTAAAAAAATATAGCAGGGAGAATCACTGCTATTATTAGCAATCAAGAGAATCAATTCATTTTCAAGAAGCCATTTTAAGGGGAAGGCAAGGTGTACATGCATAAAATAGAATGAAATTTTTCTGCTATTATTATTCTTCCTTCTCCTGGAAAAACCATATGGTCAGTACAGAGGCAAAGAACAGAATAGATGTTATTATGTATAATAATGTCGTAGTGGTCTCTTTTACTTTCATTTTCTCCCTCTTCTTTAATCTTCTCACAATACACTTAGACAGTTAATGGTCTCATGTCAAAACTGAAAAAAATAGTCTGTAGGCACAAATAATAAACTCTTCTCACAACTTCAGACTACAAATTGGCATCACTGGATCTTGAACTTAGGTTTGCTTACTCGAGGATGCTATTGTTACCCCAGCAGAACATTTGCTTCCATTCTGATGTCTTGAATGTAGATGTTACAACATACTTTCTTGCTCATCACTTGTGAATACTATGCAGCATCTTCTTTGTATACTTTCATTTCCTCCTTGTGTTCTAATTTAAATTGGGACCAAGAAGAATTTGACTAAAACAGGTGTAAAGAACCTCAAAAGCATCAATCGAGATCATTTATTAAGGTACTAGCTAGAGAATATTTTGAAAATCTTACCACATTTAAAGCTACTTATAAAATACATATGGACACAGATATTTTGAGCAGGAAAGAACTAGGTTAGGCTATATATTCACCTAAATTTAGAATTTGGGAAAATAATTGCCTCCATATTATAAAGAAGAACTGAATATTTATATCATACTATAATGTTAGGGTATATGAACATTAAAGCATACTATAAATACTGTAAGTTTATATAAGTACAGTAATGTACTATACATAGGATATATTATAAATGTTACCTAGTCTAGACTTAGATATGTTGGAGTTTAGATTTTGTTAAAATTTATAAATCCTAGAATTTATATTTCACACCATAAACTTCAGTCCAGATAAAGGTGATTTTAGTGTAATCATTTGTTTCTTCTTTACCATCCCAATATTCACTTTCTACCCATTTTTATGTAAGGAAATGGCAATCAATATTTCCCTGGTGCCCTTTTACTAAGTCTCTATACTATTTTCTAAAATACTTTCATGCAAAGTATCCTTGAACTTGTAGAATCATTTATCTGGGTTATTGTTTTTTTGGTCACAATTCCATCACAATTTCAAACATACTTATTTATTCAGTATTTTACCCTTTTTATTACAAGAAATATTTTTAAAACCTAGTTTCTATGTTTGCCTGTGTGTGATTCTTACCTTTTTTTTTTTTTTTTTTGAGACAGAGTCTCACCATGTCAGCCTTGGGAGTATTCTGTGGCATCACAGCTTACAGCAGCCTCAAACTCTTGGGCTTAAGTGATCCTTTTGCCTCAACCTCTCGAGTAACTGGACTATAGGCACCCACAAAAACACCTGGCTATTTTTGTTGTTGTTGCAGTTGTTGTCGTTGTTTAGCTGGCCCAGGCCGGATTTGAACTCACCAGCCTAGGTGCATGTGGCTCACACCCTAGCCACTGAGCTATGGGCACTGCCCTGCCATTCTTATTGCCCAAAGTTTTACTTTTATTTCACATGATTTTACTTCTAGCACCTTTAGAAATATTCTTCTCTTTCTAGGGACAAATTTTGTAAGTAAAGATAAAACCTGTTTTACTATACTCTAAAATTAACTTGATAAATTCTGAAAATAGGAGAGAGGAAAGTAAACACTATAAATTTGAAGAAAGACTAAGTCATTGAACTGGACTTGCCTCTGCATTTCATCAGAGGTTAAAAGAAACCTGATTCGATTGTGACATTAATTCCGATCTATTGGCCCCATAACCGCATTATCCGATTAAAAAAAAAAAAAAAAGATCTTCAAATGTAGTATATAAGACAGATATTTTCATCTTAAAGAAAACCAAACCAAGAAAGGATTTAGAATGAAAAGAAAAATAAAAAGTATATATCATTATGGAGGAGTCCAAAGTTCCTATACACTTTTAGAAGGGGAGATTTTTCAAGGGCATACTGCATAGTACTCTAAGTAAGATACAGGCCATTTACAAAGCACAGAAATCCTTGCTTATTGAAATCCATATGAACAATGGAGGTCTGAATCCATGAGGTCACTTTTCCAAGCAAAATGATGTTAAATTTTTAAAAGGTAATCACCTTTGTAAAATGATTTACAGAGTACAACTTAAAGATAAGAACCCATGCATAAAGCAGAATGACCATCTTAAGAATCATAGCCTTTTCCTTCCTTTTGAACAATGAGATTTTAACATGTTAACATGCTTCAGCCAACAGATCCTAGCCAGGTAAACTTCTTCCATAACAAATCTTCATAGTTTCAAAGTATATTTCTACCAAGTCTTATTAATTTCTGCTACCAAACTAGCTTTGTTTCTCTCAAAGTTACCCTTCATCTTCCTTATTCTTTAAATTAGAAAATATGTTTTTTCTGGTTTTTGTTTTCTTTCTTTCTTTTTTTTTTTAACCTTAGCTTTTCTACCCTACTATAAGTCCGAACACTTTTCTTGTAGGCATAACTCAGTCTAAGCCTGCCCTCCTATTCCTTCTAGCCACTTCAAAGACAGTTCTTCATGTTGCTCCCTTCACCATGATCTTTAATCACTTTTCTCTGGTACACCACATCATGTATGTCTTTCTCTTTCCTCTTTGGTGATTTCTCAAAGCCTCATGCATGCTATGTATCAGGAACTGTGATACTGAGCAAAGTCTAAGACAAAGCCTCCACCATTTCTGACTGATAGCCTAGTAGAGAAGGCAGCAAAGGCCAAGTAATTACATGGATATTGAGTTTTCTTTAAAGGAAGTAAAGAAAGACATCTGAACATTTAAAAGGGCCCTTCATGTCTTTATTTCACTTTACATATTATTTATCTCACCATATTTACTCCTAGCATAAGCAATCTTTTCAGATAGGCCTGCTAAACTACTCAAAATTTACAAAACACTTACTGAGTGCATCATAACATTTTATAACTATGCCTTATTCTGTATCTTTGATCTCCTGCTATATTAAAACCAGAGAGGAAAGCACCCCGGATGTAAAACCTCCAACACTGTGGTTCCTATGTGACCACTACGTACTTTTAATATTATGATACACATTATATTATAAGGTTAGTTTTACATGGCATAGTTCCTATGTGACCACTATGTACTTTTAATATTATGATACACATTATATTATAAGGTTAGTTTTACATGGCATAGTTTATTATCTTGAGGGAGGGAACTCTGTTTTACAAATCTTTGCACCATTTTAGCATCTAGCATGACGCTTGTCATTTTTAGCATCTAGCATGACGCTTGTCATTTTATTAGTCAGTACAGGCAGTTTCCACATTATAAACATCTGGCTTACATACAACTCTCACCTAAGAATGGGGGCTATTATACTAAGTACACAAGTTACAAACATCCAACTGATATATGACTGACACTTATAAATGGAGGCTATTACAGGTAATGGGTAAATACACCTGCTCTGACTTACATACAAATTAAACCTAAGAATCCACAGGACCTATCTCATTCGTAACCCAGGAACCGCTTGTCAATGGTGTGTTGGGTTTCATTGAATTGTTTTCATTCATTTTCTTTTCTCTTCCAGATAGATTGCCAGGTACTTAATTAAAAGCAATGACCTTAACTCAAGCTTTCTATGGTTCCATCTGGTGACTTGGCACATGTCCATGTATAAACACTCTATTCTTCACTTTCTCTGAAATTGTTTTATCTCGCCAAGCCCTTTGCTGTCCCATGGCCTTGTAAATACTATTTACTTCTTGTATTGTGTTATTTTGTTCCTCCAGGCTGGTGTGCATGTTCCCTTAATTGTGGAAGTACAAAACTACATGTAATTATCAAATAACATAGCAAAATAAACATATGGTATCTGAGAACATCAAATTCTCTTCAGAAATTAAAGAGAAATAATTTAATTTTGCATTTAAGTAATTTTCAATATTTAAACAACTGAAGATGTATCAGATACTATAATACAACATGTAAATCACTTTAAAAATGCATGAAGAGACTTCCATAAAATTTCAAACTTTCAGGGAGCCATCTGAACTAAACTTTAACATCTCCGCCTGATTGGAGTACTTTGGTGGAAGATTGTAAAGAGCTCTGAAATGTAGTGAAATGAGTAAGTGCTTTGAAACTACCCCGATTTGGGTACAATCACGGATAAAGTTCTTACTACCTATGAATTATTTTACCTTCCTTAACTTAGTTTCTTCCTCTATAAAATTATAAAAATCATTACTTCAGCACATACTTTGAACATTAAATAAGATGTTGAATGTAACATGCCTTGCATAGAGTAGGCTAAGTATGACAGACTCACAGATAATTTATAGAGAATGTCAAATTAGTAGCTAAGAAAATAAAGACTACTCTGCCATCAATAATATATTATAATTATTTTTAACTTAGAACTTTTATAGCCATAGGTTTTAATCTGGCATGATATTAAGAAAATTAACAAAGAAGATCTATTTATCATAAGGAAGTACACTATAAAATAGTTGACATCTAGGTAAAAGTTCAAACTCAGCCTTATTTTAACTAAAAAAAAAACCACCATCTCGTCGGTATCCAAGGTCTTTGGGTAAAGAATTAGAGGTTTTAGTCCAGTGCTTATGGGACACACATGCCCATAATAGGATAAATCAAAGGCTCCCACCAGATTTAACAATCTTGTCAAATGCTGTAGTAGAAAGGCCAAAGTGCAAGTGACTGAGAGCAAAACTTCTCTTAAGTTTAAGTGCATGTCTTTCAGCAAGGCCTTTGAGAGCATTTCAGTTTCTCAGATAGGAGTAGTGCAAATCATTCTACACTTGCCAAGGGAAAAGACAGGAATGCCAAGTGATGCAACAGGTAAATAAACTGAATACAATTGGATAGCTAAAAGCAAAAGGAAGCTGTTCTGCCTAACTATTTCAGACAAAAATTAATAATCAACACAGTCTAATCAGCCCTCTCACTTCTCATAAAGTAAATAAAAAAGTGCTGGCTAAGATGTCATAATAACTTACTATCATATGTATGAAAATGTAATTTATTAGTGTAGAGAATTTTCCGTTTTAAGTATTTCCATAAACACTTTAAAATGGAAATCTTAACAGTTTGAATTTATTAGTTGTTTCTTAAATTGTTTCTCCTGCCTTCTCCCATAAAATCGGCATGATTTCAAATAGGCAATTACATATTCATTGGATATCATAATTAATCCTCCTATTACTACTTCTTGGAGAACTTAGAGAAATTATTGTCTTAACTCCTGGGTAAGAATCATAAGAAAATTACCTGAAACACAGCAATATAACATGAAGTAAAATTGCTCTTTGAGTGGGTTTAACTCTTGAATATGCATTTTAAATGTAGACTTCCTTTCCTATAACAAGTAATGTGGAGTAAATTGATTCCACTCAGTCACTTACCCAACTGGTATGTGTGCAAAGTTGTCTTACTAGACAACTGTTAAAGAAAATCATTTCCTGGGTGTAAAAACTCCTTATTCATTGCAGAGGCATATTCTGAACCTGTTTTTATGAATCAGAGAAGAGCAGTACTGGGTAGAATAACTGAAAAGAATAAACTTTTTAAATCTCATTGAAACCAGAAGCATGTTTATACTTTTCTGGATAAGGTGATGTTTTGACATATTTATTTGCTTTAAAAGTGGTAAGAATATATTATATCAAGGAGTTTTGTGACATTATCCCATATTTCATACAATAGTACCATAAATAACTGTGATCTAGGTTTTAAAATAATATATTAGAATTTTCATGAAAAATATTTCTATAAAGGCTGGGCATATTTTGGATTTTTCTTGATGTTTTTACTATCTGAATTCTGGATGATATGGCTACTTTCACTAAATTGTGATGATGTTTTTCTAAAATTAAGTTCAAGATAACTATTGAATTCTTTATTCATTGAATGCTTTTCTGACCTTGTAAACATTGATGTAGAATGCTATTCATTTGAGAAATGCATTGCAATTAGCAGAATGAGCCTTCTAAAGATACTGAGCTACTTTTATGCCTTTTCCAGAATATGTTCCTTGGTAACTTTTCAAAATCTGTGTTAAAAACAGTTATTATATTCTCTTTTAAATTATAAAATCTATGAAATATTTACATAAATACATAATTGCTATTCTTTTATTGTAATTCCCATGATCTTTACTGTAGGTTTATGTATAAACAGAACTGGCCACATGAAATTTCAAGCTATGCTAGTAATTCTTTCAATTATTTTTTGAAACCAGAATATACCCTTTTCCCAGAAGAGGATAAAAAGAACTTAGAGGATACTTTTTCTTCCTATAACTTAAATACTGTGATGCAAAGTTGGTTATTAATACATCTTATGTTAGAAGATAAGGGAAGAAAAGAAAGAAGAAAAAAAAATTCCTTAACATACATATTCATCTTTTTAACAAAATAAGAAAGAAATACTAATATCAATTACAATCCCAATTTTTGCAATTGGTTACATGTTGGTATTCACAATGACCTTCTTCCACTACCTATTCTACATTTTCTTAGTCCTCAGCAAGCACCACGGGGAGTCATGATCTTTTGCTTAGTGACCTCAACCATACTTTCATTCTTTTTTTAATTCAATTTTTATTAAATTGTGTCTGTATTAATTTATGGGGTATAATGTGATGATTTATATAATGCAGAATGCCAAAATCAAACTGATTAACATAACCATCACCTAACTTACTTATTTTTGTGGTATGACATTTGTAATATACTCTTAGCTATTTTGAAATGTACCCTTGCATTGTGTACATTAAGTGAGATCCTGCCAAATACTCTCCCCCCATTTGTGTTTTATCATTGATATGAATGCGTAAATGATTATATGTTGGTTTCTTAATGGTATTGAGTAGATTGGATACTTTTTACCAGCCTTGAGATACTTTACTAAGAAGAATATATTCCAACTCCATCCAGGGAAACATAAAAGATGTAAAGTCTCCATCTTTTTATGGCTGCATAGTATTCCATTGTATATATATATGCCACCATTTGTTAATCCATTCATGGGTTGATGGGCGTTTGGGCTCCTTTCACGACTTGGGCTGTGGTAAACATTCTGGTGCAAATTTCACATGGTAAAATGATTTTTGTTCATCGAAAATCATGTAGGATTCATTCCTTGAGAATTCTCTGAAAAGGCTGCATTAGTTTGCAATCCCACTGTCAGTGTGGCATGTTCCTTTTTCTCCACATACACGACAACATCTGCAGCTTGGGGATTTTGTGATGTGGCTAATCTGACTGGAGTTAGATGATATCTCAAAGTGGTTTTGATTTGCATTTCTCTGATGATTAAAGATGATGTTCATTTTTTCATGTGTTTTTTGGCCATTCACCTGTCATCTTCCAAGAAGTTTCTGTTGGAGTCTCTTGGCCACAAAGAAATGGGGTTAATTAACAATATACTTTCATTCTTAATTACTAGCAGTACTGCCTCAATTGGATTGTTGTAGTTCCATTGACTTCAATCACAGGGCATGTCGGTACTCTGAGACACCCCAAGCCTTAGGGCCTAAGGGATATCCTATATTTCTGACCTACTATTCCTTACTTCTACTGAATAGTAGCCTCCTGATTTCCTCTGGTGATAGAGATCAGCCATCTCAGCCACTAAAGTAACTCCTTTCTTTGCCAATTGATTCAAGAGAATGAAAAGCTCCATGTTACCAAGTTGCAGTCTTAACTCCACTCAGTGAAGTCATTGTTACTTGTCATTACATCCCCTTTCCATTAAAACATCTAGACCAGAAGGGTATGGGGTAATTGGGACATGGAGTAAACACTTTGCTACTGGAAAACTGAGCATAACAGTGAACGTTATTACTCGCATTTCCACTATAAAGCAGGTTGACCATGCACTGGTGACTTGTCTGCATCTGATGAGATATAACACACTCATATGGGACAAGTTACACGAAACAGATTTATTACTCATAGACAGGTAGCAGCAAAGGACAAAGGAAGCCTAACATTCCTTGTGACCTGGTTCTCTAAGTCTTAGGAAAGCTTCTCAGGGAAGTTGAGGTCTTGACTCTGCATGCCCTATTTGAGGGTCCTCAGAGAGCAGTTTGCCTTGGGATTTAAACCCCTAGGTGACGTGATATACTGTGCTAAGGCATTGAAGGACATATTTTTCTGAGGGGCTGCAACAAATCCTGGATTATGTTAGCCAAATATCCCTCATCTCAGGATGTTGCATTCTCAGCACTTTCTACAGTCATTCTTCAAAAGGACAAGCCTAAGTTTGTCAGTTCAAGGCTATCCAGACAACTTTCTTGCATCTACACCTGGTTTCATGTACCAGAGAATCCTGCTGATTGAGATAAACAGCATCATATTTAGACACAAATTTAGAGTGCATACAGCTATTTTGGGAATATTTCCCTATCCCTGAAAAATTTAACTATTCTGTAATTTTATTAAGTCAGCTATCCAGGATAATAAAAAACATGGTATGTGTATTATAGTGAACTCTACATGCACGAGCCCATTGTCACAGTTCACAGCAAGTAGAATCAACATTGTCTTGCATGGAAACTACTCAGGCAGGAAAGGCTATTACAGGAAGCATAGGATTACCCTCTTTAGACAGGAGTAGATGGGCTGTTTCTACTGGTTTAAAAGGAAAAAAAATAGACTCAATAGAATTTAAGGGTTCTGTGACTTCAGAATCATTGGCATTTCCCCATATGTTTCCATTCCAAGTTTCAGGATCTAATTATTTGTGAAAAAGTCCCTCCCTTTAAAGGAGCTATGCTGTGAGGGAATTCAATTTTTGTTTAGTTCAGCCATTGGTGGGAAGAGATCTAAGTTTGGTTTTCAGGAAACTTAGCCTCTCATTACAGCAGAGAAGGGTTTCTTTCGGAGCACATAGAGGCTTTCAGGTAATGTACACATGCTTGAGATGTGAATTTCAAGATCTGGATGCATCTTTTCCTTTTCTAACATTCTCTAGTGTAGTTAGGAGCAGTCAGGCAGTACTATTTTATTTTTTATTCCTTAGTTTGACTAAAATGTTTTAAGGTATTAAGGTATAGCCACAGAAATTTTAGTACTGTATGGGAAAGTATATGGAGATTCCTCAAAGAACTGAAAGTAGACATACCATTCAAAACAGCAATCCCACTACTCATTATCCTCCAATAAGAAAAGAAGTCATTATATCAAAAGGACACCTGTGCCTGAACATTTATCACAGTGCAGTTCACAATTGCAAGGGCTCAGAATCGACCTACGTGCCCATCAATTCATGAGTGGATTAAGATAGAGATTAGATATAGAGATAGAGATATAGCTATGTGTAGATAGATACATAGGAAGATAGAATGGCACACTGAGAATTGGAAACTAAGAAGGGAAGAGGGTGAGAGAAGACAAGGTATAAAAAGTACTTATCTGGTACAATGTGTACTGTTCTAGCGACAGTAACAGTGAAAGCCCTGACTATAGCATGATACAATTCACTTATGTAACAAGAACACTTATATTCCTTAATATTTTGAAATAAAAATTATTAAAAAGTATTTAGCCACATTACCTTATCTTGTATGAGTATTTAAAATAAGTAGTATCAATACTGGTGTTCATGGGCCACCAGTGCCCTCTTTGCAATTATAAACAGCCTTTCCTGATTTACAACTTAATAAATTAGGTAAGTGTTTCCAGAAAATAAAGAAACATTAAGAAAAGTCATCCTTAAGGTTCTGGCACTCCAGAACGATTATTAGTACAAAAATCTATCTTAGAGTTTTATCAGAAAAACAGAACTAATAGGAAATGCATATATAAATGTGTGTGTGTATATACACACGTATCTCTACCTCTATCTCTATCTACTTATCATCTATCTATCTATATCTATCTATCTATCTATCTATCTACAGATATACAAAGATATTCACTGAAAGCTGTTGTCTTATGTGAGCGTGGTGGGGATTAGCTATGCAAGACTAAAATCTGAAAGTTAGGCCAGGCTGGGTACTCTTTAACCAGGAGCTAATGATACTGTTCCCAGGCAGAATTTCTTTTCTTTCTCAGGAAAGCCTGTAATTTTTCACTTGAGGCATTTTTATCTGATTGACGAATCCATTCAATCAAGCCAGACTATGAGCTCCTGTTCTTAGAGTCAAATGGTTGTATGTCGATCAGATCCATAAAATACCTTCACAGTAACACCTAGAGTAGTATTTGATTGAATAACTGAGTGCACATCCTAGCCAGGTGACACATACACACAAAAATCTGCCAAGACCGTTTCCTTTTCCTCACCAAAGAATAGACAGTCTTTATTTCTACCCCTCTGTGAACTGAAAAACATCTTTGTCTATGTTCTGACAGGGGCAAAACATGCCACTCTTCCAGTGGCTGAAAGCTTCTTTTGCTTTCTAGAAGGCAGAAATCCAGAGAAAGTAGCAAAGACAAAAAATTATCTTTCCTGTCTATCAGCTTCTGTGTGACTGTTTTCATTGCCACATCATTTCAAAGCCATTTCTTTTTCTTAAAGAAGGGCTTAGAGAAGTGTGCATTTTTATCCCTGTCCCTCACAGTAGTTGATCACCTTCTGCCCAACTGAACCAACAAGAATTCTTTTTCTGTTTCCTTTCCCTGCACCCTATATATTTTTAGGTACCTGGTGGAATTTATATAGATTTTATGAGAGAGTGAAAACTCCTCTTCTTTATTCCAATTTGGACACTCTATACCTTACCTAACTGTTAACAGTTTATTCAAATTTTAGCTGATTATTTCCTTTCTCTCTGAATAGCTGTTGGTGTCTCTAGCTACTCATCTCTGTCATAGGAGAAATGTCAGTGTATTGCTTTTCTCCTGAGAGGAGTTTGGAGCTTGCTTTTATTCAGCCTAGTACTGAACAATGGTGAGAAGGCAATCAAGTCATCTGATTTCCAAAGACTGACAAGCTCCAGTTGGAAATCAGATGACTTGATTGCCTTCTGACCATTGCTCAGTACTAGGCTGAATAAAAGTTTTGATTTTTTAGTTTATACTACTTTTAAGTGATCTTTTTTATAGCTTCCTACATCAATGAGTGGATGCAAAAATAAATACATATGGGAGACGCCGCAGACTCACAACCCGGAGCAGCTCGGAGCCGGTGAATAATAGCTCTTCAAGTCTGCAATAAAAAATGGCCTCCAATAAAACTACATTGCAAAAAATGGGAAAGAAACAGAATGTAAAGAGTAAAACGGTTGAAGAGGCAGAGCCTGAAGAATTTGTAGTGGAAAAAGTTCTGGATCGACGAGTAGTAAGTGGGAAGGTGGAGTATTTCCTGAAGTGGAAGGGATTTACAGATGCTGATAATACTTGGGAACCTGAAGAACATTTAGATTGTCCAGAGTTAATTGAAGCATTTCTCAATTCTCAAAAAGCTGGTAAAGAAAAAGATGGTACAAAAAGAAAATCTTTATCTGACAGTGAATCGGATGTTAGCAAATCAAAGAAGAAAAGAGATGGTGCTGACAAACCAAGAGGCTTTGCCAGAGGTCTTGATCCTGGAAGAATAATTGGTGCCACGGACAGCAGTGGAGAATTAATGTTTCTTACGAAGTGGAAAGATTCAGATGAGGCAGATTTGGTGCTGGCAAAGGAGGCAAATATGAAGTGTCCTCAAATTGTTATTGCTTTTTATGAAGAGAGACTAACTTGGCATTTTTGTCCAGAAGATGAAGCCCAATAATTGTTTGCATTGCTTTTTATATATATTTATATATATAAAATCTGGGTCTTGGGAGTGTGAGGAAATAACTACATTCTAATAAATCAAGTTTGATATGTTCAAAAAAAATAGAAAATTGTGCCAGGCATAATGATGGGCACCTGTAGTCCCAGCTACTCAGGAGGCTGAAGCAAGAGGATTGTTTAAACCCAAGACTTTGAGGTTGTTGTGAGCTATGATGCCACAGCACTCTACCAAAGGCATCAAAGTGAGACTCTCTCTCTCTCTCAAAAAAAACCAGTTTTTAAAAACTGTTCATAATATCTCTTACGTACTTAAAATATCTGCTATTTTTCCATTCATTTTTCCAATCACACCATAAGATATGCTCAAAATAAAACAAGTGCTTTTCCAACTCAATAATATGATATATAAATAACCCAATTATTTACGGGTCAAGGGTTTGAATAGACATTCTTATTTTCATTGATAATTTAAAAAAAAATCTTTGCCAAAGCAAAACAAAACTCAATGGTAGTGCCTATGGTAATTCCTCTCGTCCCAATTATGTGCCTTTCTCTTTTCTGTCCTTTCTTCCTCTTGGGGCTTCTGGTCAAGTCATTCTGACAATGTGACACATTTTTAACTGAACTGGCTAGCTGCCTAAATAGATCAATAAGATGTATTTATGTGATTGAGCTGTACATTGTGTTCAGGAGCTTTCGAAGGTTAAGCCAGATTGACAGGATTCATCACTCATTGGCCACAATGTCGCAGAACCTCTTTTTTAATTTTTCAGGCCCATGCTGGTGGCTGTTCTGTTCATTAGACGATACTTAACGTAAGTATGAATGGCACTTCCCAGCATGTTTACTTCTCATCAGTCCATTCTTTTATCACTGGACTCACGTCCCTGACGACCAGCAAAGCTCAAGCACCACAATCTGCTTGAAAACCCCACGACAGGAATCGTTTTAAACGCATCTTAAAGGGGAAAATGTGTGAAGAAGAAACACATCTCGCAAAATTCTTTGTCTAACACAAACAGGTGAGTCAGACAAATCAGATTTCTCATTGCCCTTTTAAATTCTAAGGTCAGCGCAGTGATTAGCTGAGGTGGCTCTGTGGAGTAAAAGGGCTCAAGGCAGAAGCAGCAGGAGTTCTAGAACCTTCATGTTCTCACCTGTTAAATAGAGAGGGGGAACGTGTGATTTCCACACCAGATTTATTAGCAGGATCGCCTGGGAAGCTTTTCTTTCTTTTAAGTCTTTTCATTATGGAAAATTTCACATTGGTGCCAAGAGTAAAGAGAGAACCCTAAATCCCCAAGTACCCATGACCAGTTTAAACTACAATCCACTCCCGGCCTATTTCTTTTCAGTAAGAATAGCCCTGTGTGCTTCCTTCCTCCTCCTCACCTCTCCTAGGAGACCTTTTCAAGAACAAATTCTTGAGCCCTACTCTGTGGGCCTCTCATTGATCAGGTCTGTACTGAAAATGCAAGATTTTTCTCCTTCTAAAAAAGTCAAGCTTGGAAACCACTGGCCCAGAGGATCCCTGAATTCCTTTTTAGTAACACATTTCTACCAGGATAAGATGTATACAACAATGTTGATAAGTCAAGTTTATGAAAAAAATAAAAATGCATATTATGTGGAGTCCACACAATTTGTAATGCATGACGCCATTGATGGAAAAAACAAATTCTGCTCAATGGAGGTTTTGGAGAAACCCCCAGTTTTCCAGTATTTAGACTCACAAAATGTAGATCGTTCTAACTACTTGCCTGGAACTAGAGTGAAGCCCCACCACCCACAATACCAAAGTGATGATTATTAGCTAAGTGGGAAATACTGCACAAACTTCAAAAGTTAAGCCGTGTAATGTGCTTCATTCAGTGCATTCTGACATCAGTTGAGGGGAGTCAGTCTAACTCATGGTCATGAAAATTGGCACCAATAAAACTCGTGACTCTTGCTCACTCATAAGGCAGTAAACATTTTTCTCTTGGATGATTTTATTTTTAAAATGATTCCCCATAACCATCTGAGTTTTTGAATTAATCCCAGTTTCTGACAGTGTCATGGTCAGAAGATAATTGCACAGATTCCTAACCACAACACAAATAGCCTGAAAAAGGAAGACTTCATAGCACAGTCTTGCCCTGAGATCACAAAATCCTAAGTCTCCCAAATGGAAGGGATGTCAGGGAACAGGTACCTATCAAAACAATGAATCTTCTCATTTCCAAAACTGCTTTTAACTTCTTTCTACTAGAAAGCATGTGCTATCAACATGATAACAAACTACCTCTAAGTAAAGTATCACAAGAACGGAAAAGCAAACATCTGATGTACTCAATATTGATATGAAGCTAGTAAATGGACTAGTACATACCACAGGAGAGAAAACACAATGAAATTCAAGTGGAGAGTAGGGGAGATGGGGTTTGGGAAGCTCTCACCTAATGGGCACGATTTAGGGGTGTATAGCACACCTCCTGGGTGAAGGGTTCAGCTCTAACTTGAACTTTACCTAACAACTGCAAACAATGTAACTAAACATTTGTACCCTTATGTTAATCTGAAATACATTTTTAAAAAATGACACCGAATTAAGTGTAAACCCAGAAGTTGAAATCTGATTGATCTTAAGAGCATCTAAAACCACCCCTGTATTTTGGGATTATAGTTCATGTAACAGAAGGTAGAACCCAGGAATAGTGAAAGCTTTGAGCACATCCACTTAGGAGTCTGCTAAGTTGGCTAAGGAACCAGATGTTGCTATAAGAAAAATTAATTTTCATAGTTTGACATCTGTTCCTTGGGATCAATATCAAGATATACAGGAAGAGAAAATGAGGTGGTATGTTTTCTAAACCTGACCTCAACAATAACCTTTGAAAAAAATTAAATCAAGTGTTTTTCGGGCAGTGCCTGTGGCTCAGTGAGTAGGGCGCTGGCCCCATATATTGGAGGTGGTGGATTCAAACCCAGCCCCAGCCAAAAAACTGCAAAAAAACCCAAACCAAAACAAAACAAAAAAAAGTGTGTTTTTCTTTAAATATGCAAGACTCAGATTTTTACTTTCATGTTTTTTTAAACAGACAAGTTGATGTGGAGAGTCTATGCTTCCTTCTCTCCAATAGGTAATTCATAGCTTGCTGGCAACAAGTCTGCACTTAAATGATTATATGTTTCAATTTTTTTCTTGCAAAATTATGTAAATTGGAAAGGCAAGAGAAATCATTTAACCCTCGTGTTTGGCAAAAGTAGAATTAATCCACGGTGTCAGTGTCTTAAGCACATTTTCCTCATTAAGATAATAACTGCTTAATTATATTTTAATATGAAAGCCAGTCGAGAAAGCCTACCTCTTTTGATTTTGTCTAAATTGAAATAATCTGCATAAAATTAATAAATATTAGAGAGAAAATAATGCTTAGAAATATAAAGTCTATTTATAAAACTGTTTTAATATTTAAAAGTAACAGCATTACGAAATAAGAAAATAAAGAAATAAATCTTCCACAATCCCACCACAACTCAATCATTGGGTCATTTTAATGTATTTCCTCTCGGTAATTTTAAACATGCCTGATTTTCTGGTAAGTTATACTTATAGCAAATATAATTTTAAAGCCTTATTTTTTCACTTAGTATTTTTTTGGGGGGGGGGGCAGGGCTAGGTTTGAACCCACCACCTCTGGCATATGGGGCCAGTGCCCTACCCTTGAGCCACAGGTGCCGCCTTTTCACTTAGTATTAAATGAATTCTGTCATGGCAGCATTGGAATTTCGAAGTGAATGCAGCCCCAGGAGCACGGCCATTTTATTTTCTTTCAGTATTCCTTTCCTTCACAATGGAAGGTTAACATCATAGTAGACATATTCATGTACGTAACTTTCTATACTTTTGTGTTCCTTTTTTAGAGCCAATTTCTAGAAGTACAATAGCCTACATGTTTAAAAGCTCTTGGTTTACCTTGTCACACTGCTTTCCAAGAATTGTGTCAACGTAACAGCATGAAGCACAGAAAAAATACTGCTTTGATACCCTCTCTTTACCAACAGTTGATATTCATTTATAAAAAATCCCTTTTTGCTAATTAAATATGTGAGAAATAGCACTTCATTTGTCTAATTTTAAGGTCTTTGTTAAAATGCTAGAATGCATGGTAATTATATTCCCTCTACTGTGAGCTCTTTTTGAATTCTTTTGCCAATTTATCTATAAGAGTCCAATAACTCTGTGTGAAATCAATAGATTTCTTTAATTCTATTGTCTCCTGTTTTTCTTTAGTTTAACTTTATTATACTTAATCCCCCCTTTCAGCCTTCTAAAATGTATTTTAATGTATGGTATGAAACTGAGTGCCTAAACTCTCCCAAATTATTGATGAGTTGATTCTGAATATAATTTACTGAATCATCTTTCACTTCCCATTGATATGCAGTAGTTTCAATTCAAAACACAATTAAATTCAGCAGCCTGTTTTGTTTTTCCAATTAAGGCAAATATATACTTGAAAAAGTCTGAGTGGCATATGAAGAAGAAATCAGAACTTCAATATTAATTTATCTCACAAACTGGTGATTGCACCTGTACCTGTGTGTCTGTCTCTGTGGCTATGTGTATACCCAAAGACGTACCTGTATGTAGTAGATATGTATGGAGATTAAAGAGAAGGAGATAATTTCAGAGCAAATAAGAGCTGGGCACGAGGTCTCACCACTGGAAAACTGGGCTAGAGTCTGGATCTGATCTATGAAACGCCATCCCAGTGACTGTGAAATGGTATTTCACTGTGGCTTTGATCATTAACTCCTTCATAAGACATTTGGAGTCTTCCCACCAACAAGGCAGCCACATTCTGATAGAAAAAAATACATCTACTGGCTTCGTATTAGAATTGAGTACGCTGGATTCTTGCTTCTCCATTCTTGTGATACTTCACGAAAGAGCCTGTGTTCCAACTCCATCCAGGTTAATACGAAAGATGTAAACACTCCATCTTTTTAAATGGCTGAATAGTATTCCAAACCGTGGTGTACATATACCACAGTTTGTTAATTCGTTCCTAGATTGGTGGAAAAAAAAAATTTTTTTTTTTTTTTTAAGAAAAAGGGATAGAATGGACATTCACCTTGTACATTTATGTCTAAAAGGACCCATTTCAAAAATTCTTTACCTCTCGACAACCAAAAGAAACACAAATGAGATTTATTTTTAAGGCTCCCTGTCATTTGTCTTTTTTTTAGAGAGAGAGTCTCACTTTGTCACCCACAGTAGAGTGCTGTGGCGTCACAGCTCACAGCAACCTCAAACTCTTGGGCTCAAGCTATTCCCCTGCTTCAGCTTCCCAAGAAGCTGAGACTATAGGCGCCCGCTGCAATGCCCAGCTAGTTTTTGGTTGTAGTTGTTGTTTGGCAGGCCCAGGCTGGATTCGAACCTGCCAGCTCCAGCGTATGTGGGTGGCGCCCTAGCCACTGAGCTACAGGCGCTGAGCCTGTCATTTCTTGTCTTATCTCAACAATTCACAGGAGGCCTCTGGGACCAGTGTTCTTGTTCCTTGTGTCCTCAGGGAGACGGTGCTTTCAGGAAAGGGCTGAGGGCCCAAATTCCAAGGAAGCACATCAAAGGGGCAGACAAAGCACTGGCCTTGGGCCTCCACTGATCCGTTTAACTGGTCACAGAAAATACCTTTGGTCCAGAGTTTCCAGTTGGTTCTAAAGAATCCTAGGCAAGAAGCAGACGGACTCCAGAAGGTAGCATCAGTGCTAGCGCCTCTAAGGCCACCCTCAAACCCTGGCCACTCTACCCCTGCTTCATGTTCAAATCTGTGCGATAATTTATTTTATTCTATGGCAGCTGAACTGTTACGCCCCTCAAAACAAATAGAGGAATTGTCTTAAGTATCATATTTATTCAACTTCCTACAGAGATCCTGAACATCTGATGGAAACTAAAATCCTCCCCTTCCACCCTGTGTTGGGAAGACCCTGACTACCCCAGAAAGGACAGGAAGGTGCAAGGGCTTAATGTCACTGGGCACAAAGTGATGAAGAGCTGGCTCTGAACAGGCAGGAGGGCAGAGGAAAAACATGTCCAATTGAACTTCACACAAGTAAATTACTGTTCTGACTTCTCCTGCCCTGTTCTCACTTGCTTTTTTTATCTTGTTTTTATTGGGCTCAAAGGAACCACAATCAACAGCAAAGGTACAAAGTGGGAAAATACTCCAGAAGGTGCCACCGAGAAGCATAATAACACTTATCAAGCCCCGCTAGGGCTGGACCCACCAGCTAATTACAGAGGCTGCTGCTGACAATGTGCAAGCCTGTATGCTCACGCACGGCTGAGCAAAATGGGTCACCCGTGAGCATGAGCACAGCCCGCGGTGATCCACAGTCCATCTTTACAGGATGAGCCAACTCAATTTTCCCACCTGTTAAAAATGGGCTATGGCATTTCCAAGGCTCTATGCTGTAAGTCTTTGCCATCAGCACAACATGGAACTTGGTGACAATGGATTTAACTTTCTCTTTAATGCCTGTTTGCTATGATATAATAGTGGGTGGCTGTACCCTTTGAAAACACATCTCCAAGTCCTAATCCGTGGCATCTGTGATTGTGCCCTTATTTGGAAATAGAGTCTTTGCTGATGGAATTAAGTTGAGCATCTTAAGATGGGATCATCTAAATCCAATAGGCCCTACATCCAATAATAGACGCTCTTCTATAGACTGGAAAGAAGGATTTGAGATATGGTGACACAGGGAAGAGGGCTTTGTGAAAACAGGGGTAGACAATGGAATAATGCATCGTCAAAAAAAGGAATGAGAACGATTGCTGGCCACCAGTAGACGCCAAGAGAGGGTCATGGAAGGAAAGGAGCCAACTCTGCTAACACTTTATTTCTTTGATTTTGGACTTCTGGCCTCCAGAGCTATGAGAGGACACATTTTTACTGTTTTCAGCCCCCAAGTTGTAGTAATTTGTTATGACAGTCCTACGGAACTAACACAGACATTAACGCCCGTAGAGGATTTGTAAAGGTTTTTATCCTGGTCCTTAATTGAGAGATGAGGATGAGTGCGCCACCTGCAATTCCCTGGCTCTACCTGGTCCATGCAGTTCTGTTCCACAGTCCAAGATGACCAGATGTCCCAGGCCCTCTGCAGTGGAGAGGAACTGGGCTCTATCTCCATTCATAATTTAATTACTTTCTGTAGGAACTGGGAAGTCATCATCTTGGATTTGGGGAATTTAAGTGTAAATGTGCCAAAGAAAGAAGCACACGTTGTACATGAAAATAACTTTCCTGTAATTTCCTGGAATGTGACAGGTGACAGCAGGTTAAGTTACATGTCTTTCCTGGAGTGCCAGAGTTTGCCCTTCTTTAAAGTCATTCAGATGGCCACAATGAAGAAATAAACAGGTCCTAGAAATTTCTCACCCATCTAAAAATAAGGAGGCCATCTGAAAGAGTAATCTACAGCTTTGTTCGGTCTGTTTAGCATCATCCAGAAGGGGCTGGGAGTTGGTAAATTTAGGCTCTAAATCCTCCTGCAGTCATTTGGCCATCCACCTGACTCACACACGCCAGGAAGGGCTGTCATCACTAACACTGGGTGACGTAATCAGGTTTGGGCGTGGGTGACTCGAGGTCTTTGGACTGTGTCCTTGGATCTTCCCGTGAAATACTCTAGTGTAGTGGTTCTCAACCTTCCTGATGCCATGGCCCTTTAAAACAGTTCCTATGGGTCACGACCCACAGGTTGAGAACCTGCTCTAGCGGGACAGTCATGGCTGGAGCAAAGGGAGAAAGGCTGGTGATCCTCCCCAGCATCACCTAGGGAGAAATCATGGACATGGGACAGACATACTCTCACACCAACCATGCCTGCCTGGACATTTATCCTCTGAATATAGGGGATATCTGGTGAGGTGAGCTGAAAATCAAAATAGCTCAAGAAACAGGGCTTTCCTTTTTCCATTCTGTTAGGAAGAAAAATACTAGAATAGAGTAAAAGCATCTTTATGTCTGTGACAAAGCATTTGCCGTCTATCTCCAACTTGTCCTGTCCCTCCTCTTTCAGGGACCAAGTTTCAGCCTGATATCTGCCTGCTGGGGGGCTCCATCTGCCAGCCTCTCTTACAGCTAGATATAGCTGCATTACTGGGTTTGGGCCAGTGGCTGTGCATGAATGTGCTTTGGGCTCTTCTGGGTCTCAACCTCAAGGCACAGAGCTTTGGTACCCCACCCTCTTTCCCCAGTTCCATGCAGACATAGGACTAAAATAGCAACCCAGCTTCAAGCATGCAAACAAGAGAAGCACCTTGGAAGATACAAAACATCCTGATGGAAGCAGCTCAGGTCCCTGAATGACCACGTGAAGCACAGCAGCCCCCCTACTGTAGGACTCCACATGACGAGGAATAAACTTCTCACTTACTTCAGCTGTTATAATTTGGTTTTTCTTTTTTATAGGTAGGTTAGCCTTGCCCTGGCTAAATCTCAGAATCACATTTAAACCCTAAATAAATGCTTCCTTACTTGATGAATTGAAGTGACATTCTTTGGTTATGAATAATTTAAAAGACCAATCCCACAACTCAATCTCATCACAGTTTGTACCTAAAAAAGGACTGGGGTCAGTTTAAATAACTCAGTGACTAGCTGCTTTGCAGGCTAGAAAGCACCTTCAGAAACGCTATTCATGCTCCAGTGTCTGAGCTACTGAGCAATTTAGAGAAAGTCACATTACCTCCTTTTTCATGTGGATGAGGCTTATGATTCTTTAGACGCACAAGAGAAAAATTAAGGACAAAGAAGGAAGTTTTACACAAAATGAATTTATATTATCTTTGGAAATGTAATATGCTTATCTCCTTCCTGGTTTTTTTTTTTTTCCATTAAGTAATAATGTCTTTACTTTAAAAAATTAAGATTTGATCACTCTAATGCTGACTGCATCCATTAAAATATTGTGTCATAGGAAGCCCCCAAACCTAGAACAAGCACCCTCAAACCCTAACATTCTAAGAGCCCTGGATGCACAAAGATAATCTTGGAGCAATGTAACTGATTTTTTCAGTAACAATTTTAAAAACATGTTAATCAGAGATGACCACTCTCCTGTAAATGTGGTTATGTTTAGGTGTATAACCAAGGACTCTTCCTTGGGGAGTCTGCCATGGTGCAGCACCAGGATGGTCTAGGAGAAAGCTCTGGACACAGGCTTCTATAAGCAAATCTGAGAGGCTGTTGATGGCGATGAGCTTCCACTCGTTTTCCACAGCAGCAATCCAGTTCTTTCTCCCAAACATGCTCAGAAAAAGCAAATCCTCATGGCCCATGATAAAACCTCCAAGGCATGGCAATTTTATTAGGAAGGAGCTCTTGGGGGAAATTCCAGAATGATGAATGAAAACTCTATTTTACATCAAGAATTTGATTTTAGGATGCTTCTAGAAGGCTGAGGGAATGATTCTTTTCTGTTCTAAGAGCCTCCATGCAAGGACCACCAAGCTGTAAATAACAACAACAATAAAAGTGCACACGTATTGAGCATTTACTACGCCCAGTCCCAGTCTGAGCACTTTACATACTTTATTCCCTTTAATTCTCATAAGGACTCTAGGATCTCCAGCTACCCCATAAGTGGAAAATATAGTTCAGGAGGTCAAGTCCCTTGCCTGAAGTTGCAGAGCTGGGATTTGAACCTGATCTGTGTAAGAGCAGAGCCCGATGCTCCTTGCACTGTTCAGCTGAGGAGGACGATCTAAGCCAGGTGTCCTCAAACTTTTTAAACAGGGGGCCAATTCATTGTCCCTCAGACCGTTGGAGGGCCGGACTATAGTTTAAAAAGAAAACTATGAATAAATTTCTATGGACACTGCACATATCTTATTTTGAAGTAAAAAACAAAATGGGAACAAATACAATTCACACCGCAGCATGTGGCCCGCGGGCTGTAGTTTGAGGACCCCTGATGTAAGCCATGGTGGTGGGTTCCTATGCTGCCTGCACTCCCAGTTCAGCAAGGGAGGTCTCATTCCAGGACCACCACTCTCTCTGAGAACCTGAAAGCTGTCACACCTCTGATGGCCGATGCATGCCCCAAGGACAACATTAGTAATACTGCATATATGACATGCACGCCGATTGTGATAGTTGGCAAGCCACTTCTCCTTCTGTTATGGGACCTGACTCTCATGGCTGTGAGGCCGAAGAGGCTGGTGCTATTAGTATCTCTAACTGAAGAGTGGAGACTGAAGTACAACAGGTTATGGGACACCTCCGATACAGGTGAGGCTACACTTTTAGCCAGGGTCAGCACTTTATATCACGAGATAGAAAGCTGATGTGAAGGGAGCCGTGGGTATTATTCCAAGAGAGTTCTGGGAAGTTGCCATGCACATCCCCCAACTGGTGACTGACCTCCTTCCTCCTCATTGCAGCTTCCTGACCCTGACCCTGCTGCCTTTACCCACCTGCCTCTGTATCCACCCTCACATGAGCCCCTGAGACCCTCTTAATCACCACCATCCCCCAATTCACAGAAAATGCCTGGCACGTGAAAGATGCTCAGTAAGAACCCTCCAAGTAAGTGAACCAGAGCACTGTCCTTCCCCCATGACATTGAGCAACTGTGTAGCAAATACTGCAAGTTGTAGAGATGAGCATGGCTTTGACCCAGCAGTTCCAGGTCTTGGATTTTTTCTTCCTCACCACAAAGAAGTAAAGATATTCACAAATATCCACATACAAGGATGTTCACTTTAAAGCTGCTTCATTCAGGAAAAGGTGGAAAGCACCATCCAACGATAAGATCTTTTAGAATCTTCAAGATACAGAGGAATGCTACTGCAGCCACTCAAGCCAACACCATGGAAATATATCCATTAATCTAGAAAGATTTCTGGGGTGTTTATTAGATAAGAAATGTACAATCTAAACAAATAAGTACTTTATGATCACTTTTGTTATTACAGGATATTCCTATATCCGTATGCATATTAGAAAAGTTTGGCAGGATATAATATGCCAGGGTACTGACAGTCATTGTCTCTCGGTGGGAAGAATTTTTTGGTGGGGTTTGCATAAAACGGATTACTTCGCCTTTGGGATGGAATCGTAGTAGGTATTGAGAGCTTTTTTATGAGTCATATGCATTTAAGGTTCTATGAGCTGGAAGAGGCCAGGCTCCATGTTTGCCTATGGCTTGGGTACTGGTATCAGCAACTCATTTCTTAAATTCCAAATAAACAAGACAGCATGGAAAACCACCAAGAACAAAGGCATAGCTAATAATTTTTTTTTTTTTTGAGACAGAGCCTCAAGTTGTCACCCTGGATAGAGTGCCATGGCATCACAGCTCATAGCAACCTCCAATTCCTGGGCTCAAGCGAGTCTCCTGCCTCCACCTCCCAAGTAGCTGGGACCAC
>CAUYON010095644.1:0-28194 GCA_963573935.1 Arctocebus calabarensis
TTGTCACCCTTGGTAGAGGGCTGTGCAATCACAGCTCACTGCAATCTCCAGCTTCTGGGCTTAGGTGATTCTCTTGCCTCAGCCTCCCAAGTAGCTAGGACTACAGGGGCCCGCCACAACACCTGGCTATTTTTTGATGCAGTTTGGCTGGGGCCAGGTTTGAACCTGCCACCCTCAGTATATGGGGCCGGCGCTCTACTCGCTGAGCCACAGGTGCCACCCAACGACTCCTGTTTTTATGCGAGGAGGAAGAATTTAGCTTTTGCTCAGGCTGAGGCCACTTCAAGACCTTAGCTCTGAGACAAGGAAATTTGAAGCAAAGAAAGAAGCAGGGAGGAAAAAAGGACAAGGAAGTGAAAAAGAAAAAAGAACACATGAAGAGGAACCAACTGAAAAATTCAGGCAACATGAAAAACCAAAACAGAATAACTCCCCCTAGGAACCATGAGGCAGCTACTGCAGAAGACTCCACCTATAAAGAATTAATGGACTTGACAGAAAGGAGATTTAAAATATGGATGAAAAAACAATAAAATGAATGGTCAAGAAAATGGTTGACCAAAAGTTGGACGAGAGATAACATAGACTATAGAAAGGGTATGGCAGAGCTTAATGAAATGAAAGAGACAATCAAGGAATGTAAAGATGCAGTAGAAAATATCAAAAATAGGTTAGACCATTGAGAATAAAGAACCTCAGACCTAGAGGATAACGTATTCAAATTAACCCAGGTAGTTAAAGAGGTAGAAAAGAAGAGAGAGAAAGCAGAGCAGGTGCTTAGAAAACTATGAGACTCCATGAAGCATTCAAACATACATATAATAGGGATTCCTGAAGGGGTAGAAGATTGTCCCAAAGAAATAGAAGCCCTCCTGGAGACTATCATAAATGAAAACTTCACAGATTTTACTAAAGATCCCAAGACACTCCTTTCAGATAAATATCAAACCCTGGGTCATCTCAACTCAAACAAAGCTTCTCCAAGACACATTGTAATGAAACTGTCTTAAGTCAAGATGAAAGAAAAAATTCTGCAAGCAGCCAGGAATAAGCGCCAGCTCACCTACAGAAGCAGAGCCATTTAGGATGACAGCAGACTTTTCAACTGAAACCTTCCAAGCCAGAAGAGTGTGATTGTCCACCTTCCACATTCCTAACCAAAATAATTTTCAGCCTAGAATTCTGTATCCTGCTAAATTAAGCTTCACAATAGATGGAGAAATCAAATCTTTTGTGGATATACAAACACTGAGGAAATTCACCACAACAAGACCAGCTCTGCAGGAAATACTTAGACCTATTCTCAACACTGACCATCACAATGGACCACCAGGAAAGTAAACACCCAGAAGCTAAAGGTCAAAACTTAGCTTCCATAATGGTGCAAAAGATAAAACTACACAATAGACTTTCACAAAATAAAATGAATGGAACTCTACCACACTTATCAATTCTCTCAGTAATTGTCAATGGACTGAATTCACCACCGAAGAGGCATAAGCCATCCACATGCTGCCTGCAGGAAACACACATGGCCTTGAAGGACAAATCAAGACCCAGAATTAAAGGCTGGAAAATAATATTTGAAGCAAATGGAAATCAAAAGAAAGGAGGGGTTGCAATCTTAATTTTCAGACACAATTGGATTTAAAGCAACTAAAGTTAGCAAAGACAAAGATGGACACTTTATACTGGTCAAAGGAACAATACAACAAGAAGACATTTCAATTTTGAATATTTATGTACCCAACTTAAATGTTCTCAGGTTTATGAAATAGACCTTGATGGGTCTGAGCAATATGATATCCCATAATACCATACTATTTGAGGACTTTAACACCCCTCTGACAAAACTAGACAAATCCTCTAAGCAGAATCTAAACAAAGATACAAAGGACTTAAATATGACACTTGAACAAATGATTAAGAGACATATACAGAACACACCATCCCCAAACTAAAGAATGTGCATTTTTCTCGTCAGCCCATGGTACATACCCCAAAACAGAATACATCCTAGAATGCAAATCAAACCTCACCAAAATTAAAAGAATAGAAATTACATCTTGTATCTTCTTAGACCACAAAGCAATAAAGGTAGAACTCAACTCCAACAAAAATGTTCATCCTTACACAAAGACATGGAAATTAAACAACCTTATGCTGAACGATAATTGGGTTCAGGAAGAAATGAGGCAATTGTTAAATTCCTCAAACATAACAATGAAGACACAAGTTTCCAAAACCTATGGATTACAGCAAAAGCAGCCTTAAGAGGGAAATTTATCACACTGGATGCCTACATTTGAAAAACTGAAAGAGAGCACATCAACAAACTGATGGACCATCTTATGGAAATGGAGAAAGAAGAACAATCTAATCCCAAACCCAGCAAAAGAAAAGAAATAACCAAAATTAAAGCAGAGATTAATGAAATGAAAACAAAAGAATCATTCAATTAACAAAACAAAAAGTTGGTTTTTCAAAAAAATAAATAAAATTGATAAACCTGTAGCCAGATTAGAAACAGAAAAGTAAAATCTATAGTAACCTCAATCAGAAACGACAAAGGGGAAATAACAACAGATGCCACAGAGATACAAGACATCTTCTCTGTGTAATACAAAAAAAATTATGCCCCAAAATTTGACCATGTGGGGGAAATGGATCAACATCTGGAATCACAACCTCTCTTTCCACTTAACCAAGAAGTAGTTAGTAGCCGGGCGTTGTGGCGGGCGCCTGTAGTCCCAGCTACTTGGGAGGCTGAGGCAAGAGAATTGCCTAAGCCCAGGAGTTGGCGGTTGCTGTGAGCTGTGTGATGCCACGGCACTCTACCGAGGGTGATAAAGTGAGATTCTGTCTCTACAAAAAAAAAAAAAAAAAAGAAGTAGTTAGTTTGAACAGACTGATTTCAAGAACTGAGACTGAAGAAACTATAAAATCTCCCAACAAGACAACGGTGTCACACCAGAATTCTATCAAACCTTCAAAGAAGAGCTTCTACCCATAATGCAGAATTTTTTCCAAAAAATGTGAGAAGGAAGGAATCTTCCCTAACACATTCTATAAAACAGACATCAACCTTATTTGAAGGTTAAGGAAGCCAGGAAAAGACCAAACTAAAAAGGAGAGCTTCAGAAAAATTTCACTAATGAATGTAGATGCAAAAATTCTCAATAAAATCCTAACCATTAGATTACAGCTACACATTAGAAACTCATTCATCACAATCAAGTAGGTTTCATCCCAGGGATGCAAGGCTGGTTTAACATATGCCAAGTCCATAAACGTAGTCCACCATATCAACAGAAGCAAAAACAAAGATCATATGATTCACTCAATAGATGCAGAAAAAGCATTCAATAAAATTCAGCATCCCTTTCTAATTAGAACACTTAAGAATATAGGTATAGTTGGCACATTTCTGAATCTGATTGAAGCCATCTACGACAAATCCACAGCTAATATTATACTGAATGGAATAAGACTAAAAGCTTTTTCACTTAGAACTAGAATCGGACAAGGTTGTCCTCTGTCACCACTACTATTCAACATAGTGCTGAAAGTTCTAGCTAGTACAATCAGGCAAGAGAAAGAAATAAAGGGCATCCAGATGGGGGCAGAGGAGGTCAAACTCTCACTCTTTGCCAACAATATGATCTTATACTTAGAGAACCCCAAAGATTCAACCCCAAGACTTCTGGAATTGATCACAAATACAGTTATGTCTCAGGATATAAAATCAATGTCCACAAATCAGTAGCTTTAGTATATGCCAATAATAGCCAAAATGAGAAGCTAATCAAGGACACAATTCCTTTCACCTAACAAAAAAGGTGAGGTAAAGGATCTCTACAAAGAAAACTATGAAACCCTACAAATGAGAGAACATACCATGCTCATGGCTGGGAAGAATCAACATTGTCAAAAGTTCTATACTTCCCAAAGCAATCTACAGATTCAATGCAATCCCTATTAAAATATCATCATCATACTTTCAACATTTGGAAAAAATAAATCGTCCTTTTATATGGAACCAGAAGAAAAACCTTGTATAGATAAGGCAATTCTTAGTAATAAAAAGGAAGCTTGGGGTATCAGCCTACCAGACTTTCGTATATACTACAAGGCCATAGTGATCAAAACAGCATACTATTGGCACAAAAATAGAGACATTTTCTATTTGCAACCAAATAGAAAACCATGAGATGAAACTTACATCTCACAGCCACCCAATCTTTGATAAACCAAGCAAGAACATACACTGGGGGGAAGAATCCCTATTTAATAAATAGTGTGGGGAGAACTGCATAACCACTTGTAAAAGACTGAAACTAGAACCTCATTTCTCACCACTTAGAAAAATTGATTCAAGATGGATAAAAGATTTGCCTCTAAGGCATAAAACAATAAAAATTCTTAAGGAAAGTGTGGGGAAAACACTTGAAGATATTGGCCTGGGGAAAGATTATATGAAGCAGACTTCCGTGGCAATTGCAACAACAAAAATAAACAAATCAGACTCAATTGAACTGAAAGCTTTTGTATAGCTGAAGAAACAACAACCAAAGCAAATAGACAGCCCTCAGAATGGGACAAGATATTTGCATATTATGAATCAGACAAAAGCTTGATAACTAGGATCTACTGAGAACTCAAATTAATCAACAAGAAAAGACCCAACAATCCCATCTACCCCTAGGCAAGAGGTATTAACAGAACCTTCTCTGATGAAGACAGATGAATGGCTAACAAACAATTGAAAAAGTGCTCATTGTCCTTGGTTGTCAGAGAAATGCAAATCAAAACTACCCTGAGATATCCCCTAACCCCAGTGAGAATGGCCTACATCACAAAGTCTCAAAACAGTGAATGCTGGCATGGATGTGGAGAGAAGGGAACACTTTTACACTGCTGGTGGGACTGCAAACTAAATACAACCTTTTTGGAAGGCAGGCAGAATGGAGAATCCTCAAAGAACTCAAACTAGACCTCCCTTTTGATCCTGCAATCCCATTACGAGGCATCTACCCAGAAGAAAAAAAGCCATTTTATCATAAGGATATTTGCACTAGACTGTTTATTGCAGTTCAATTTACAATTGCCAAAATGTGGAAACAGCCTCAATGCCCACCAATCCCAGAATGGGTTAACAAGCTGTGTATATGTATGCTATGGAATACTATTCAGCCACTAAAAAAGATGGAGACTTTACATCTTTAACTGTGATGGAAGTGGAACACATTCTTAGTAAAGCATCACAAGAATGGAGAAGCAAGAATCCAACGTACTCTATTCTAATATGAAGGCAATAGATGATCTAGTACACAGTGGAGGGTGGAGGAAGGGGAGCAGAGAGTGGGAAGGAGGGCGGGGGTCATGGTGTGTGACACACCTTATGGGGGAGGGACACAATTATAAGAGGAACTTTATCTAACAAATGTAATCAGTGTAACCTAATTCCTTGTACTCTCAATGAATCCCAAACAATAAAAAAAAAAAAAAGAATTGTAAGAGTAGCATGATTTTAATGAAGTATAAACTATTTTCTTACAGATTAGTTAGAATCAATCAATTGTACACGTATTGGTGGAGTTGAGGTGAATGGGGAGAGTTTGACTTTTAAAGTTACCATAGCGTCATTGTGGTTATCGTCTTTACACCTACATAGGAGAGGCTGAACTTCTTATATTTGGAGGTCGTTTAGTCCTACAAGGAGGAAAAGACAGGAAATTTAACTTACATACATTTAAATTCCCAAAACACTTAAAATCAACAAAACAGTTATTTTTAAGATAAGACAAAATTGAGTAAAAATGACTTATCAATATTTGTGAGGCTAAGAGTCATCATAAAGAAAAATATTTTTCTGTATGTCCAGTGTTAGATTTTTAAAATCAAAGTCATACTTTGCAAATGTTTAAGCATGTTAATTTTCTAAAAACTGACTAAAAGACTTAAAAATGAAATGTTTAGACCTTTCTTTGTTTGGCTTTAATTGTAAATTGCAGGCTTTAAAGAGAACATAATTAACTCTATTACTGTAGCAAAGACTTAAAGATCTAAATATGTTGGAGTGTTCTATTTAGAATTAGGGGCAGATTACTCTCTACAAAGCCAGGGACAGCTCTTTGTGTTGCCCAGGCTGGAGGGCAGTGACTCTTCACAGGTGCGGCCGTAGTACACGACAGCCCTGAGCTCCTGAACTCACGTTCCACGTCAGCCTTCCTAGGAGCTGGGACTACCAATAGGCACCATCAGGTCCTTATTCTTTCTCCTTAGAAAATAATTTGTTACATTCACAAAGAAGGAAAATAAAAATATGCTTCTGGGACCATAATTTTTAAGATTTATAAAGCCTGTTCTTTATATTCTGTCCTCCTCAGTGTGATCTGCTTAATGACGATACAAAGGCTTTGTACTGTTATAGTTTTCTTAAACCCAAGTCCAAATTCCAAACATAAAACATACCTCCAGGATCTGAAAGATGGCAAAGGATTGCATTTGATATAAAATTTAAAAGACAAGAGAGAAATTGTCATACTTAAAAATTCTGCTATCTAGTTGTTCAAGGTCATTACCCTAATTGCCAACCTTCTCCTGATATTTTAAAACATATATTGTGCATCATTATAAGTAAATCTGATGTGAATATGATATAGCTTTTCAAATAAATGTTGATTTTTATCTCTAAATGAAGGTTTCTCTTTTATCAAACCTCACAGTGGCGAAATGAAAGTGTAGGAAGGAGAAAGCCATTTCTTGAGTAAAAATGGTTCAAAAAATGCAATCTCATTGCAGCAAACACTCAAAGGCCATTGATGTTTACCAGTTCGTTGTGATATTTGACTGATCCGAGTAATATTCGGGATCTGTAAAGGCGCAATAGCACAGCTTAATGTAGATTTTCATTAAAGAGAATGGGAGAATGAAGACTAGGACATACATTCTTACTGTCTCTTCTCAAATGTTTGTATAAAAGTAATCAAGTATCTCATTTCATTAAGAATCAGTTAAATCTCATAACTTAAAAGTTGTTTTTATTTTTATATGACTTCTGAAAATGATCTGACATTTTTAATACAAACCCTGGACCAGTCAGTACACTAACCTTTTCACATGATTGTCTCATTTAATCTTGAAAATAACCTTACACTATCTTCATTTACAGGTAAGCAAAGGGAGGTACAGAGTGGTAGGTAAATTGCTTTAATCACTTGCCCAGCTGGTAAGTAAATAACAGAGGCAGGACTCAAAATCAGGTTTTGTTTGATTCCAAAGCCCATGCTTTTAGCCACTAGCACAAAAACAAACTCTTAGTTTTCTTGGTTTGGGGTTGGGGGGGGTGGGGATTTTTTTTTCCTTTTCTTTTCTTTTGAGACCAACTCTCACTCTGTTGCCCAGGCAAGAATTCCATAGCATCAGCCTAGCTGACAGCAACCTCAAATTCCTGGGTTCAAGTGATCCACTTGCTTCAATCTCCCAAGTAGCTGAGGCTACAGGCACAAGCCACAAAGCCCATTTGATTTTTCTACTTTTAGTAGAGATGGGGGTCTCTTGCTCAATCTGTTCTCAAACTCCTGACTCAAGGAATTCTCCCACCTCGGCCTCCCAAAGTGCTTGGATTACAGGCATTAGCCACTGCACCTGGCCCTCTTGGTTACTTCAGTGAAGGAAATTTTTAAGGTTCAAGTTATATCTACTTTTTAGTTTAAACGACTGTATGCAATGACTATAACAATGCCTCATAATGATCTCCAGATCAAATTATTTAAATTGTTCCTCAGAGGTGGATATGTGTGAGTTGTTAAGTTGTGCTATTACAGATAAGGGATTCTCAACCTCAGCAGTGTTGGCATTTTGGACTGGATAATGATTTGTAGTGGAGGATTGTCCAGTGTCCTGTGGACATGAAGTAGCATTTCTGGCTAGATGCCTAGAGCACTGTGTGACAATGAAAAGTGTCTCATGTTGTTCAACTTTAGATACATTTCACAGAGTTCCTAAATACTCCCTCAAAATTTCAAGCTCATCAAAAGTAGGAAATTATTCCAGCCCAGGGAAGTCTAAGGAAACATCACCAGTAAATGTAATTTCGTATCCTGGGACAACAACAAAAAAAGAACTTTAGGTAAAAACTTAGGACATCTGAATAAAATAAGGAATTTAGTCAACATTGGTTCAGTAATTATACCGAATGTATCATAGTAATACATACAACTGGTGTGATATAGGGGGATTCTTTGTACTCTCTTTACTGTTTTTCTGTAAATCTAAACCTATTCTAAAGTAAAAATTTTATAAAAGAAAAAAAGGTCTCCAAACATTGGTATATTTCTCCTGGGGAGTAAACTTGTACTAGATTGAGAGAATTACCATTATAGCTAATACCATAGAGAGGGAAGAAGGACATTTCTTTTTGTATCTGTTGAGTCCTGAATGAAGAAACGACACTAGTTGAAATGCCTAGATACCTACAGGCACAAAGCACATACTTCCTTCCCTTTTCTAATCTCTCCTCCATCTCCTCCTTAAAATTTTACCATCCTTTAGGGCTATCTACTTTTTGCTTTTCTTCTCGTTCTGTTGGTTACCTTGGACCTCATCCATGCCTACTGATAGCTTCACTGATGGTCTATATTTGATTCTACTCATTCAGAATCCTTAGGCTGATCTTAGTGAACAAGAGGCTTGTATGTCTGGGTGCAAAGTGAGCATCCATCTGCCTTCACTTGTATGAAGACTCACTGTTAATTCGATCACAAAATCTGATCTTCCCTGCCCTGTCTGGTTCCCCCAGCCTCGAACGTGGGAGTCATCTCTACTGTAAGAGAGGGAACCTTCTCTGCTGTTACACACGCACGCACTCCCTTCCTCCCAGCGGAGCTTCCGCATCCCTGGGTCCAAAACAGAACCTTGATCCTTGCTCTTAAACCCTTAATGGTTCCACATTGTCTAGAAGAAAAACTTTTCAGTAAGGGCATGTCCTTCTGTCTGTCTATAAAATTGATTGGTAACCTCCTCTTTTGAATGCCAACGTCTATCTCCCTGGCTTCTATTATGACACAAATGACATACGACTGACATTGCTGACTCATCTTGCCTTCTCCACTGTTGTGAGCTCCTAGAGGACAACTTCTTTTCTGTCACCATGGCGGGTAATATATCTTGACTGAGCTGTTTTCGATTTATGGCTATAGTTTTTATTTACTGTGTTCAACTTGAGTGATTTCCTGTTTTGATATTTCTTAGAGTATAGCTTTATAAATTCAATAGTAGGACCCAGATTTTTTACTTTAAGCAACAGCTTTCCCTCGAACATTATGGTTGGGCTCATGCTTAATTCCATTTTATTATTGGGAAAAGCTGAATAGCTAAAATCCTCTCAACAGAAACCCTCACTGTGGTTTTCTTACATCTCTACATTTAGTATAATAAAAGCCTAATTAGGTACATATAGGTATATGGAGGGTGTTTGATTAGATAGGGAAGCATTCCAATCATAACTAGAATAACAGATCTCTTACCCCAGCCACGTTCCCATTATTGATTGCCTCCCTTCACCCTGTGATTTGAAGTTTGGGCAGCCTACCTGTTCTTTCTGTAGCTGAGAGAATTATTCCAAAGTGAAATTGCTATCGAAGCTTGTTAGGTCAAATACAATGTTCTGTAGTGGATAAAAAGCATATTGCATTTTGTCTCTACTAGGATCTTAACTCTAATCAGTTTAATTTAAAAAGTAATTGTATTTATTTAGAATGTTATTTAATATTTTACGTAAAATATGCTTATTCTAAGAAGCTATTTAAGAGTTCCTGTCAGTGCTTATTTAAAAATGGAAATATGTAATGCAGGAAGCAGCTAAACAATTTTTGGAGAGAGACTGTCTCCAGGCTTTACTTCTTCACGGGAATGAATCAGTTTGTCCCCCCCACATTATTTTAGGAGGAAAAACATTAGGCACTGCTGCTTTCGGAAATTACCCTAGTCCTTTCTGTATAAACAAAAACCAAAGCCTCAAGAATTTTGGCTTTTCAAATGTATTCTTTGAGTTCCAGAAACCTGTTTTAGAGGTACGTCTGTTGAGATTTACACAAACTTGGTGGTGGTGGGAGTGGTAAAAATGAGACTTTTAAAGAGTAATTCTGTTACTTTTGAGGTTGAGACCTAGTTCACAGTCTAAAGTATGATTGAATTTCTCATAATTAATTATCTTTTTGCTTCTTTGCCCCGTGAGGAAAGTCTACATTAACCACTGGATAGAAGTAATTATTGTAAAACACACAGCCCAAAGTCAAAATCTTAATGACTCCTGTTAAATTGCTTTTTGAGGTAACTTTTTATGTAAATGTGTTGGATAATTTTCATTATCCCCAAATAATGGGCCTACTATCTGATAGAGTATCCTGTGTCAGAGGTCTCCAGTCCCCATTTCAGGTGTGTGGATTTGCTGGAAGTACTCAGACAACCAGCGTGTAGTTCTTTTTTTTCTTTTTGAGATGTATCCCCCTGCGTACAGTGCTATGACTTCACAGCTCACAGAAAACTCAAACTCTTGGGCTCAAGCGATTCTCTTGCCTCAGCCTCCCGAGAAGCTTGGACTACAGGCGCCCACCACAACACCCGGCTATTTTTTTTGTTGCAGTTGTCATTGTTGTTTAGCAGGCCCTGGCCAGGTTCGAACCCACCATCCTTGGTGATTGTGGCTAGCACCGTAACCACCGAGCTACGGGCGCTGACAGCATGTAGTTCTACTCATAGCTCTGAAAAGGAAAGCAAACTACATTGTTTGCACAGTTTAGGCACAGTTAAGACAGTCTTCTGAGGAAATAGTGGGACCCTCCCCCCCAATCCAGGTTTCCAAGGGCTAACTAGAGGTTAACCTAGCAGGTAGTCTTGTCTAAGGATTAACAGTCTCAGGCCTACTGCTGTTAACTCTTTTCTCTGCGTATGCAGTGTGACTCTGCAAATGCTCAGAGGTGAAGTTCATCTGTATTAATTACGTTACTGTAGCTTTGGAAGATGGTCATACATTTATGTCTGTTTTGTGATAGCTAATGTCGATGGTTTTAAATAAATCTGAAAAAAAAATAATAATAAATATAAATAAATCAAATAACATGTTAAGTTCAGACTTCATAACACAAGTATGTTCACTTTTTAAAATAGAAATAAAAGATTACATTTTACAAAATTATCACAATAAGAGTAAATAAATTGAGATTTTGTTTTTCTCCGTTCTCCATGTGTAAGTTTCATAAACATGTGGACGTTAAGCAGACATTTGAGGTCTTACTCTATACCTTTTTCTGTTTAGCTATTAGGGATATAGAAATGAACCAGAGAGGCTTGCTGCCATGAAGAAGCCCACATTACCCATATTCTAACAAAGGCGTCAGAAATGTAAATAGATAAATGTTTATAAGTAATATAAGAAATACTTTGTCATATTATGTTTTATAAGAGATTTTAAAGTACATTTCCTCATACTACTATTTCTGTGTATGTGTATTTTGTGGACATGCTGTGTAATCTTAGGGAGTTTTTTTTTTTAATTATAATTTCTTTTGGCGGCACCTGTGGCTCAAAGGAGTAGGGTACCAGCCCCATATGCCAGAGGTGGCGGGTTCAAACCCAGCCCCGGCCAAAAGCAGCAATAAATAAATAAATAAATAAAATAAAATAAATATATAATTTCTTTAATGTCCTGTTTTCTTCAGATTTGTGAAAGAAGGTATACTTAATTATTTTGTTCTTAGCTATGATAAGCCACTATGCTAGAACCTAATTATGTTCTCTCTACATATAGCTACAACAAACACTTTAGTAATTGGCTTTTAGAAAAATTATGCAGTTAGTGCTAATCTTAATGTCCATATTTTGAATGTTATATGCAACTTTATACAAAAAGATACTAGTTATCAATTATTTCCCATTTCAGCCATGCAACCTGCCTTTCTATTCCGACCTCCAGTACTGAAATAACCAAGTTGTTGACTTTGCTTTCATTCATGTTTTTATTTCCCTTTTTTATGTGCCTGTCTCCACATTACAAGCCTGGCATTTCGTCTCTAGTCTTTATGGGTCTTTTTAGATGGTTGTTCCAGTCTTCTTTCTAACCTGGTATCAGAATCTTCTATCATGCCTACAACTCCACAAAAGAACACTAAAGTCTGGGCTCCAGATTCACTGACTCGTCCTCTCTGCCTTCAATTCCTGCATTGATATATGTGTATCTTTTGGTTATATATTTCTTGATAATAGTTTGTGTGCTTCTTTTTGCCTTCTGTCCTCTTAGAGGGTTTGCTTTTGTATTGCAGTTGTGGTGTGATTTTGGGTAAGCTGCTTAACCTCTCAATGCCTGTGGGCACCCACCCAGAGACATTAATAGTGCTTATTTCACAAAGATGCCGTGAGGATTCAGTGAGTTAATGTATGTAAATATCTCAGAACAGTGTCCAGACCATAGTAATCATTCAATAAATGTTAGCTGGTTCCCCCCCCCAACATTTTTTTTTAAGTTCAAACCCTCAACAATGGTAGAAGAGTAAATGAGTATCCATGTATCCTTTGCTTAGACTCATTGTTAACTATGCCAAATTTTCTTTGTCTCTGTGTTCAAGGGGTGTGGTGTTGATTAATTTTAAACTATTTGAAAGTAAACTGCAAACATCATGGGTAATATGTTAGCATATATCTGCTGAGTAAAGGACATTTTTCCTATATAACCACTATGTCATTTTCATACCCAAGCAATGTAGGAATCAGACAGCAAAAGTATTTAATGTGCAGGGTATGTTGAATTTGTTTCATTGTTCCAAAACTGTCCTCTATAGCTTTTTATTTTTTTCTATTTCTCCTTTTAAAAATCTAGGATCTAAACACTTTTAGAATCACTTTTGCTTTAATTGTCCTGACGTTTTAGCCTGTTGATGTAAGCCAGTCTTTCTGCCTTTGTTGTTGTTTTTATCTTTTTATGACATTGACATTTTAGAAGAGTCTAAGGCAGTGGTTCTCAACCTTCCTAATGCCGCAACCCTTTAATACAGTTCCTTCTGTTGTGGTGACCCCCAACCGTATAATTATTTTCGTTGCTACTTCATAACTGTAATTACTGTTATGAATCATAATGTAAATATCTGATATACAGATGGTCTTAGGCGTCCCCTGTGAAAGGGTCGTTCAACCCCCAAAGGGATGGTGACCCACAGGTTGAGAACTGCTGGTCTAAGGCAATTGCTCTGTAAAAAACTGCATGTAAAGATCAAAGGGTAGCAGACTTTATTTAACTATATTTCCTCTTTGTAGACTTGATTTTACTCTTAAAGTCCAAAGTTTTGAGAAGTAAATAAATAATGGAGACGATATTCTAGAAGATAGGTTTGTGTTTACAAAGGAAAAATATATGATTAGACCTAAAAAATTGTGCTGTTTGACAAAAACTTTATATTTCCATCGGATTTCATTAATTCTTCAGTATTTATTGGGTTTTTGCTAAGTTGTGAGTGTTTTTCTATTGTGTGCGATCCAGAGAGTGAGATAGACAAGTAATTATGTAGGTGTAGTTCACTGTGATAGGCGTGTGGGCGTGTGTGATAAGGGGATTACAGGGTCCTGGGGAGCAACTAAGAAGGACAGCTAACGTGCAATGGGAAATCCGAGAGGCGTCTTCAGACATAGACATGAATGTAGGTGCAGAGGTTGTGTGAGATAGCCAAACAAGGGCTTGAGGGAAGAGCGTTTTAGAGACAAGGAGCGTCACATACAAAGCCCAAGGAATGTTGGAGAAATGTAAGAATTACAGAGGGCATAGCAGGGGTGTCCAACCTTCTTTTTCCCCCTCTGCCCCGCATTGGAAGAAGCAGAGTTGTCTTGGGCCACACACTAAATACACACACACTAACGAAAGCTGATCAGCAAACAAAGGGTCTGTCCTTACTTTTGTGTGTTGTTGGACACCAGGGATAAAGACAACTGTCACAAAATCAGCATGTGACCCAAAGGCTGCAGGTTGGACACCTGTGGTGTAGCATACATGGTGGCCGGAGATGAGGGTGAAGGAGAGAGCTGGCGAGCTTATAAACCGCAGGGAGAGACTTGAATGCTCTTCTCAGATCAATTGGAAGCCATTAGACATTATTAATATTACACAAGTGGAGGTATGATATCATCAGATTCAGACTGGAGGAAATTATTAGAAAACAAGGCTAATAGCAGGGAATCCAGTTAGGAAGTTCGTGGCGTAATCAGGCAGAAGATGATTATGACCCGGATTATGGTGGTGGTCATCAAAATTGAGAGAACTGAATGGGTTTGAGAATATTTAGAGGATGATGTCAGCAGTACTTGGTGATTGAGGAGAAGGTATAATGTACTAGTTAAAGAAAAAAGACTCTAGGGCTGGGCACAGTGGTTCACGTAAGGACCATGTGCATTTAGGAGTTTGAGACCAGCCTGGGTAAGAGTAAGACCCATCTCTACTAAACATGAAAAAATTAGCTGCATATTTTGGTAGGCGCCTGTGGTCCCAGCTACTCGGGAGGCTGAGGCAGGAGATCACTGGAGCCCAGGAGTCTGAGGTCGCTGTGAGCTAGGCTGACGCCTTGGCACTCTAGCCTGAGCAACAGAATGAGACTCTGTCTCAAGAAGACAGAAAAAAGAGAAAAAGTAAAAAGCTCTTGAGCCCAAACACTTGTGTTCAATGCCAACTCTGCAACTCAGTAGCATTGTGAATTTTGGCAAATTATTAAATCTCTCTATCCCTCATACTCCTCATCTATAAAATGGGAAGACAAATAATACTTATTTTATAGGACTGATGTGAGAATTAAATGAATAAATATGAGTACAGAGTTTAAGAACATGTATGTGCCAGGCACATAGTAAATACCATATAAGAATAATTATTGTTGTAATTTGTTAATACTAATTTTATTCTTATTGACTTGATATGTCAGTGAAGAGAGAAAAGAACCAAGGCTAACTCCCAAATTTTTAGATTGGCAGTTAAGTCAAATTACGGTAGTTTGTGTGTGTGTAGGGGAAAGGTCTGATGAATTCAAATTTGGGTTGAGGAGCATTTCCAGGTGAAAAGACTATGTAGGGTACAAATTTTGGAAGTAAGAAGAATAGAATTGAGAATATCATTTTGGGAATTATTAGAATATAGGTGATAATGAAAGAAGTTGGGGAAGTGGATGAGATTGCCTGGGTGACGAGCATGTTAAATAGGGAGAGGGGAGAAGTAAAACAGGCTGTGTGTTCTTTGAGAATGTACTGCATAAACCAGACACCAAGGTATAACGTTTGATGCCAAGTGGAGGGTTTAGAAGAATTTCAGCATTGAACACAACTTCATCGACATTAGCTTGGGCTTCAGAGGATATTGAGCTAGGTACAATGGGAAGTCAGATGAAAGAAAATTCCTCACCTGTTGAGGAAGCCCCAGTTGCAGAGAAGTCACTTGCTGTAACCGAGGGAGAGGCTGCTGACTACTTTCCTGGCTTTGCATGTGACTGGGGAAAATGGAAGATGTAAGACTGATTCCTAGTTGACAGAATGGCAGGCAAAATGGAATGAGTTCTTAAGTCTTTCTGTAAATTGTGTGTCCCATTTAAGTACATATTGCTGGAATTGGTTAATATTGTATTTCGTGAGAAATTCTATATTTTTTCAATTTCTTTTTTTTGAGACGGAGTCTCACTATGTCGCCCTCGGTTCACAGCAGCCTCAAGCTCTTGGGCTTAAGCGATTCTCTTACCTCAGCCTCCCAAGTAGCTGGGACTACAGAAGCCTGCTGCCATGCCTGGCTATTTTTTGTTGCAGTTGGCATTGTCGTTTAGCAGGTTCAGGCTGAGCTTGAACTTGCCAGCCTTGGTGTACGTGGCGGGCACTGTAACCACTGTGCTTCGGGTGCTGAGCCTTTTTTCAATTTTTTATTATGAAATTTTCAAGGTGGGGCACAGTGGCTGACTCTTGTAATCCTAGCACTTTGGGAGGCTTAGGTGGGGGTGAGTGGGTGTGGATTGCTTTAGCTCAGGAGTTCCAGAGCCAGTCTCTATGAAAAATAGAAAAAGGTAGCCAGGCATAGTGCTGCAGGCCTGTAGACCCAACTGTTTGGGAGGCTGAAGCAACAGGATCATTTGAACCCAAGAGTTTGAGGTTGCTGTGAGCTACAATGGCGCCACCGCATTCTACTCAGGGTGACCAAAAAACAAAAAAAGTCTCATAAAAAAAAAGAAGAAAAAAATTTTCAAGCTTACATAAAATTGGAAAGACTAGGACAATGAATACCTAAGTGACAACCATTCGGGTTTCATACCCACCTGTATTTGAGAGAGAGAGAGAACGTGTGTATGTTGATACCATTTCAAAGTAAATTGCAAATCTCATGACATTCTGTCCCTAAAATATTTAGCGTGTATATTTGCTAGTACACCTTACAATATCACTGACAATTTTCTTAGTATCACCTACTGTCTAGTCTATGGTCAGATTTCCCAGTTATCTCTAAAGTACGTTTTATAGATTTTTTTTCTTCCTTACCAGGATACAACCATTGTTGCCTTTAGGTGTTACTGTCCACTGCCCAAGAGAAAGCCAATATCCAGAGACAACAGGGTTCACAGCAGAAAAAGGGTTTATTCCTCAGAGTGCTAAGCAAGGAGACAGAAGAAATCTCTCCATCTGCCTCCCTGAGAATTGGGGAGACAGGGTTTTTAAAGACGGTTTGGTGGGCAGAAGATTAGAAGTTTAGGGTCTGCTGATCAACTGTGTTCAGGGCGGAGTCATTGAATCAGTGAATTGGTGTGGGCCGCTGTCTGGGTGGGTCAGCCGGTGCACCTGCAAGCGGTTTGTTGAGTGGGGGTCCACGACCAGTTGAGTCAGTTTCTTGGTCTGGGTGGGTCAGTCAGTCTGCTGGAATGCAGGACCTGGAAGACATGGCAAAAACTACCCCTAGGTGCTGAACAAGTGATGTTTTCTATGGAGAAAAGTTAAAAATCTTTACAACTACCAGCTGTATCTTCCAGATATAGCTTGTACAACTACAACTGTATCTTCTAGCAGTTACAGCAGTGTTTTTCAACCTTTTTTATCTCAACCTTTAGTTCAGTTTCCACAGCACACTTAAATTATTAAAAAAAAGAGTAAAAAGAGAATATACTTACCGTGCTTTAAACTTATTTCTAAAATAATTAATGATCTTTAAAAAATGTTTGCAGCACACTAGTTGAAAAGTCACTGAGTTATATACTGAAGCAAACAAGGGTACAGTGACTATTATCAAGCAAATGAGGGGACAGTGGCTGATTATTACCATTATATTAGCCAGGCCTGTTTCTTCACTGAGTTTGGGGCTCTTACACTAGTTCTCGCCTTACGCCCCTTCATCAATCTGTAAGGGCGGTTTCATTACACCTTTTAGAACGTGTTCACAATTTAGAACGTCCCCCCAACCCTGAAGGGAACAGATACTTTTTAAGAGACTAGAATGTTCTAAATTCTAAATTTGTCTATTTCTTCATGATATTATTTCTCTTGTTCCTCTATACTTCGTAATTCCTGTAATCTAGAACATAAATCTAAGTTTTTTAAGATTAAACATTTTTGGCAAGAATACATCATAGGTGATACAGTATACTTCATATTGTATCACATCAGGAGTTTGTCAGATTGTCCCACCATGAGCAATAATAATGTAGGGTTTAGGGGAAGCTTACCCCTGAAAGTTAGCTGAAAAGATTAACTTAAAATTAAGGCAGATTAATAAGAGAAAAGTTTTTTGTTTTTGTTTTTTTTTACTGTGCACATGGGGAGAAATGAGGGGACAGTGGCTGATTATTATCCTTATTTTAGCAAGACCTGGTTCCTTCACTGAGTTTTGGGGCTCTTAATTTAGTTCTCAGAGTAATTACTCAATATCCAATGAAGTTCAGATATTTTTATATCTATATTAGAGGGGAGAGGGGAAATGAGAGGTATAGGTATTACGTTTGGGGGGAATAAATGGTGCTTGGGAGGACAAATGGATGGCAGAAACAGAATGACTTGTAAATTAACCCAAGAGACAGGTTTTAAATGATTTGGGCCTGTCTGGTTCATTCATGATCATCTTTCCTGCCATGTATTGCGATAACTAGGAGAGGAAGGAAAGTCCATCGTTCCTTTGGTTTATGCAGATAGAGGGCAAATCTCTTCCAAGGGCCTTAACTCAAAATATCCTTTATAACAGGGAGTCATATTTTGGGGGTGAAATTTCCTGAGCTCCTTCAATAAGTCTGACCTTTTCTGTTTAATAATATACTTTTTCCTTTTGAGAATATCAAGAAATCTTTGGCAATAATTTAATACCAAATGGCATAGCATCTATTGATAATTCTCGCCTGAATCCATTATTTTCATTGGTGGTTACTTATCCTGTCATTTCTCTGCATTGTCAGCTGGCAGTTAGATAAAGAGGCATCCTCAGTCCTGTTTGCCTATTTGCCTGGCCATGGAGGCCTCTTCATTGTCCATGGAGGCCCCTTCATTGTCCGTGGAGGCCCCTTCATTGTCCGTGGCTAGGTAGCTTGCTTTGTAACCTTTCCTACTCTGTAAGTCTACCTTCCTCTCCCTCAGTAAACTTTGTTCCATACTTGCTTAAAAAAAAAAAAGAAAAAAGAAGTAATTTTCAGCTGAAAATGAATACTAGCTATTTCCCCAAAATTCAGGGTAAATTCTTAATTCTTTCTTTAATTAGAAGTTTTGAGAAAAGGGAGTTTGGTGTTATACATAGAAACCTCCACTAATTATAGATAAACTCTTTATTCTCATTCAGTGTATCATTGTGCACTCCTGGATTTTTTAAATTTTTTATAACCACTTACAATGACTAATTTTCAGTGCTTAAATTCTCTCAAATGGCGACTGAAACCCTATTGAAGTTGGCACCAGTGTCTTTTTGACAGCCCCTTATTAGTCTTTGAGTACTTTTCTACTTTCTAGAGAAACATAGTGACCTCCAGCAGGCTCACCTAGACTTCCCTCTCTGAGACCTGCAACCAGTGATATCTCTTAGGAGTCCTCGTTCCTTTTAATGGAGAAGGGTATTTAGGAAGCTAGATCTGAGCACTAGGGATTTTCATTGCTACTGGGCTGTCATTACTTACAGTGGATATGTTTAGTGTATATTTTTTCTAATTATGCTTATGTATGTGCATATATTTTTTAAGTCATGGGTTCATGTTACTACCTATGCACATTTAACACTGTCATTTTATATTGTATCTTTGACCATCCTATGAACATCTTGGTTTCTAATAACATTTATGTAACTATTTGTTTCATCCCACAGTATTTAAAAACAGGTTCAAAATTACAAACCCAAATATTAATCCTCTAAACATTTGTGAAGTTAAAGATTTCTTTGTATTTGTCATTGTTTTTAGAATATATCCTAATGAAAATGGAAGTCAGAAGCTATGTTCAAAAGTGACTCGAAGAATTTTTGTGTCGTCGTGTGGTTGTATTACCAATTTGATAGGCAATTAAGCGCATTTGTTTCTCCTTGTTTTTGGTTCAGGATTGCTTATTTATATCTTATTTCATTTTATTTTATTGACTGTATAAAACATTTGTTACTGGACAAAGAAGGTCCAGCTGCCTGCCACTGTCAGCCAATACAGAGAGACGGGGATAGGCCCTCCAAACTTTGTCAGAGGCTGGGATTCTGGGGAACAGCTAGAGTAGCCGCTCCAAGACTGTTCTGTTCTTCCATTTCCAAAATCACAGTTTGATACACTTAAGTTTAAAGCAAAGACCGGGTTAACCCTTATCTTACACAATAATCAGCAGAACCCCATAGTAAACAATAATCAGTATAAATCATGACCTAAGACAACATTTTCATTCAGAAGCTAATCTCCTCTAAGTAAATCCTCCTGAAGTACTCAAGACGGGCCTCTTCAGGGTGAGAGCTAAATTTACAAAAATGGGTAAGAGTGGGAGACGGGGTGAAGGTCAGGCAGGACCTAAATACCCAGACCAGCTGTGTCCTGTCTGCCCTAGCCTGACAGGCTCCATCTTATTCTTACTGCATTTGCTTTCACATTTGTTGTTCATAAGTCAAACTATATTGAAAATCATGGAAAGTTTCACTTCTATTTTCTTTTTCTTTTTTTTTCCACCCTCGGTAGAGTACCTTGGCATCAGAGCTCACAGTAACTTCCAACTCCTGGGCTTAGGCTTTTCTCTTGCCTTAGCCTCCCAAGGAGCTTAGGACTCCAGGCGCCCACCTGGCTATTTTTTTGTTGCAGTTCGGCCAGGGCCAGATTTGAACCCGCTACCCTCGGTATATGGGGCTGGTGCCCTACCCACTGAGCCCCAGGCACCCCCCTCACGTCTCTCTTCTCTCTCTACTCTCTACCTCAGTGCCCTTTTTTTTTTTTGCAGTTTTTGGCCGGGACTGGGTTTGAACCTGCCACTTCCGACATATGGGGCCGGCACCCTACTCCTTTGAGCCACAGGCGCTGCCCTACCTCCGTGCTTTTTCAACCCCACTTTGGGTAACCATTTCTATTAATTTCTAGTCTAGCCTCTCAGTGTTTCTGTTTGTAACTGACCTTGTCCCTTAGGGCGGCTATGACAAAAATACTATAGACTGGGTGGCTCAAACAATAAGCATTTATTTCCCGTAGTCCTGGCAGCTTAGGAAGCCCAACATCAGGGCATCCCCAGAGCTGATGGCTGGCCCGGGCTCACTTCCTGGTTCGTAGGTGGCCTCTTTCCACTGTGTCCTTACAGGGCAGAGGGGGCGGAGGGAGCTCTCTGGGTTGTCTGTTCTAAGGCACTAATCCCATTCATGCAGGCTTCACCCTCTTGATCTAATCACCCACCAGAGGCCCCACCACTACGTACTGTTACATTGGGGATTAGGGTTCAGCATATGAATGAGTTGAGGGGCAGAACACTTGGTCTCCAGCAGTCACTGTAACTCTGTTTCCACTTCCACACAAGTTATATTGTTTCTGCCCAACCAGGTTCAACTGCCTGCCACCCACAAGGAAGCCAATACCCAAAGACAGCAGGATTTACAGCAGAGAGAGAGTTTATTCCCCATACCACTAAGTGGGGAGACGGGAGGAATTTCTCCAATCCTCCTCCCTTAAGAATTTGGGACACAGGGTTTTTAAAGACAGTTTAGTGGTTGGGCAAGTGGGGTCTGCTAATTGGCTGGGTTCAGGGTGGAATTAGCAATCTGTTGGCATGGGCTGCTGGCGGGTGGGTCAGCCAGTCTGCTAGAATGCAGTTCCTTGGGTGGGGGGTCCAAGACCAGTTGAGTCAATTTCTTGGTCTGGGTGAGTCAGTCAATCCTCTGGAATGAAGGACCTGTAAAATACTTTGAAAAACTACGCCTAGGTTTCTGAACAGGTGATGTAAAGGTTCTTAACTTTTTTCCTTAGATAACAACTACCAGCTGTGCTCGCCAGAGAAGCAATTATAGAACAACAAAAGAGGGGACAGTGGCTGATTATTATCATTTTTAGCTAAGCCCAGTTCCGTTACAGTTTGGGGACCCTTCTCTAGTTCTTGCCTTGCCCCCCTTTGTCAGTTTGTAAGGACAGTTTCAGTATCATTCTGTATTCCACACTGGCACACCTAGTTTGTTTGCCTGATGCAGATAATTTTTTAATACATTCCTCTTCTATATGACAAAAATTGTTTACAGTAATAACCATGAAATGAAATACAGTAATAGGTAGAAACAAGATATAAACATTAAATCTTTTTATTAAGTGTTGAATTTGTAGTCATGCCAATAAAAGTAATGTAAGTAAAAGTGCAGACAATACTTATTAAAATATCTCCACCAGAAAATTCATCTTAAGTTTTTTTATGTATATTAAAAATAAGTATATAAAGTTTTTCTTTCTCTGCAAAATCCAGAGAAACCGACAAGATGATGGCAAACATTGATGCTGTTTGATCTATGGTTTATAACCGGCGTGAAAAATAAACACAGCCATTTACATTTCTTCTAGCAATGTAAGAGCAACATCTTTCATTGTCTCTCTCAGCATTCTTCAAGTTCTTACTCTCTTTTCATTGTAAATATTCATTTTCTTACATTTTATTTTTGTATAGTTAATGCCTATACCGCATTTCTCATGCACTTTCCTTTAAATAATAGTTTTAAAGGTTCATATTTTATTGTTCATTGTCCAAGGCTGATTCCCACTATCCGCAAAAATGTTCGTATCTGATTAAGTAATTTAAAATTACCAAAGAAAAAAAAGAAAAGAAAGAAAGGAAAATCAAACAAAGACAACTTAGGAAAGAAACAGCATGCAACTTGTCATTATTTATTTTGAATGTGTTGTTTAAATTAAAGAATATGTAGTATCAGGGGATAGAAGCCTAACTGTGTTCGATAGAAATTTGAATGATTTCAAAACATTATGAAATTAACTTCTGAAATAGATGTGTGAGTTCATGCATATCAGAGGCTAAACTGGAAGTTCTCTAAATTGACTTCAGTGTTTATTGATAACTAAGTATTAATAATAAAAATGTGCTAACGTGAAGCTTATATACGTGTATTAAAACTCAACCATCAATATAATAATTACTTAGAACAACAAGTTTTCTGGGGGGGAGTATTTTATATCACTGACATTGCTTGGAATTGCAGGCACATGATGATAAAAGGCAGGCTGATACTTTAGATTTAGTTGTACCCTACTGGGGGTACTTAGAGTGATCTGCTTCTACCACCCCATCCCCAGTATACTACTGTACCCACTAGCATTATATAGGAATGTCTATGGCTCACGCCTATAATCCTAGCACTCTGGGAGGCTGAGGCAGGTGGATTGCTGAGCTCATGAGTTCAAGACCAGCCTGAGCAAGAGCGAGGGAGGCGCCTGTAGTCCCAGCTACTCTGGTGGCTGAGACAAGTGCATCACTTGAGCCCAGGAGTTTGAGGTTGCTGTGAGCTATGATGCCACGCACTCTACCCAGGACAACAAAGTGAAATTCTGTATTGAGTATTTTGTCAGTCTGATTGTTGAAAAATCATATTGCTTCCATTAGTAGTTATCTTATGAGTGACAATAAATACCTTGTTGTAAGTATAAAGGCCCTTGTATGTTTTTTCCTATAAATTGCCTAATCATTTATTTCACTACTGTTTTTCTTAGTGACTTTTCACCATTCTTTTCAATTTATAGTTCTGGTTCTGTTTTGGGGGGGCAGGGGTGAAAGCAGGACGTCATTTTTTACTTGCTTGACCATGGTTATGGGAAGCCTTAGTATACAACAGTAACAAAAATTGCCTTTCCCCCCTCTAAGGTGGCCTTTGCATATTGCAGCTATCCTGAGGAACTAAAACAATCTCATGTGTATAAGCCTGGAAAACCTGTGTGTGGTAAAACAGAGCTTTTCAAATTGGACTAACAATGGTATCTATTTTTATACATTGGAATTTTTCATAAAATTTCTTTGACAATATAATTCTGTTCTTAAATTTATTTTTTAAATCACTGCTATAAAGTAAGAAGAAGCATTAGTAGTTCTTATAAATCTTATAATATGCAATTGTATAATAATAGCTACATAATTATAACCAAAACAATTAGAAATCAGTAATTTAATGAATAAATTGATTTCCTCACTGAATTGGCTAGGTAATTTAATTAAAATAGCTATCACAAATATAGCCTTACTCTTTAAATTATTCATAATTTTGATAAGAAGCATAACATTTTATTTTTTAGAGTCAAATATGAATTTTTATATCCCAGTGTTTCATTAAATGTTTATGTTATATAAAAACAGCTTCCCAGAAACAGAACTGAACATTTAACTTTATTCGTATGTCCATAAATTCCCTTTCAAAAGTCAATATTAGGCCAGGCCCTGTAATCCCAGCACTCTGGGAGGCCAGCAGGGGTGGGGTGGGGTGGGGTGGGGGGTTGCTCGAGCTCAGGAGTTAAGAGACCAGCCTAACCAAGAGCCAGATGCCACCTCTATAAATAGCCAGGCCAGCACCAACGTAGTTCCAGCTACATTGGAGGCTGACATAGGAGGATCACTTGAGCCCAGGAGTTTGAGGTTGCTATGAGCTATGATGCCACAGAACTCTACTCAGAGAGACAAAGTGAGACTGTCTCAAAGTAAAAAAAAGTCAATGTTAATGTATATATCTTCATAGTTACAAAGTATACCTACATGTTTGTGTTTGGGCTTTTTCTCCTTTTCTTTTTTTTTAAATGTAGAAATAGTAACACTTAAGAATTTAAAGACAAGGCACACTCACTTGTAATCTTATTTTTATACTAATTATTTGCCAATTTGTCCTATTTTTTAAATTTCTAAAATTGTCACATCTGACTCTTTAAAAATCCAGATCACTATGGATAATCTTCTCTTCAGTGGTGGTTTTTACCTGATAGTTCCTCTTTTAAGTATAATAATATTCTTCAAGAGCAGCAAAAGTGGACTTGGCTTTAATTTTTAATTTGAAATTTAGGAAAATATCACAAGTGAATCACACTATTTATTGGAGAGAAGAAGCATTAGTTCAAGTGTGTGTACTGTAAACCTTTCTCATAATGTCAGTAACAAGGTGATAAAATCATTTGACAGTGTATCTTTACAAAGAAGAGTTGATATTAGGGGCTTCTTTTGTAAACAAAGAAGAGTTACAAAGAATCATTGATATTGAACTTGACTTGAACTTTGAATACACTTTTCTCAATCTAATTGTGATTGATTCATGTCTCTATAAAATGGGAACTTTTGACGTCCTACCATGAAGAATCAGATGGTCTCTGGCTTGTGCTTGCTCCTAACTTCTACTGATTTTGTTATCTGGGGATCTCTCTCTTTTTTTTTTTTTTCATCACACTGCCAATTTAACATAATATTTGCCTACAGCAGATCTAAATTATAAGATTTTCTTTTAACTTCAGCCATAGAGCTCTGGATTTCTTCCTTCATTGCTCTCTGAAGAAAAGGTAGTTGCATGACATTTATCTATCTTCTTTTTTAATTTAATACACTAATACCACACTCTGAAAGCCCTTTTGTTGCCAAGCAGGTGGGATAGAGATAACGCCTGTGTCTTTCCTCACCGATTTGTCACTTTAATCTCTGTCAATTTGGACTATTTAAATACTATCTGTTCTTTCCTTTGGGAAGCTGAGAGATTCCCCACCTCACTACCCCTAAAACGTAAGAGTTTACATTTTTGTCCTTAGGATACCGTTGACTTTTTCCTTTTTCTTGGGATACCTGGAACCTTTCCGTTTCCTGACGTTTGGGTTTTCTTCATCTCTACTCCTGTTTATTGGTGGTTAGTTCATTCTTTTCTTCTTCAGGGACATCTATAATGTGAAGTTTGGACCACAGCACTCCCTTCACACATCTGTGAGTGTTCATTCACTTCACATCTCCCCTGATTTCTTCTGGCTAGCTTGTTCCTTGAGTCAGCCTCCTACTTCCCCAATCCAATTTTCTGCTGTGTTGATTCTTCTAATGTTGCTTCCACTGCCAGAGTTAATTGGTTTGTGCTGAATTTAGCCTGTGCTGGTCTTAGTGCCCTCGGAGTGTTCCCCTTGTCTCCATAGATCATAGTGTTGCCAAAATGATCCATCTGAAATGCAAATCTGACTGTGTCATTCCCCTGGTAAAATTTTTAGTGACCTCACTGCAGAGAGATGTTCTAACCCTGTAGTGTCATGAGTTAGACTAGAGCCTTCTGTTATCTGCGCATCCTGCCTGTCATTCAGGTCTTCTAGGCCCTTGTCACCATGCTGTTTATCCCCAGGCCCCTCATCAGGGCCTTCTCCCGTCTAGACCTTCCATCCCTATTCATCCTACTTCCAACCTACATTGCCTGGCTTCCTCCATAGACACAGTTCTTTTCTTCATGTGTATACTCCTGTGTACCTTGTACATGGTTCTTAACTGGGTTTTATAGCTATTTGTTTATACTTGTCTATGCTACCATAACAACAGAGCAGGTACTGTGACATGAGTGCAGGTACTACCTTGTGACGTTTATATCCCCAACACCTCACACAGTCCTTAGCACAGACACTTTGTTTTATTACCCTCTTGTTCTTTGGTTTTATTTACTTTAAGGGAGCGGTGAACCTCTATCACATGATCTATTTTTTTTTCATTTTTATGGGAAGTATTTTTATTAGAGCCAGGCTATTGAATTATTTTTTCTTATTCATATTTTCTTGTATATAATTTATGAGTCCTTATGATACAGTGTCACGGTAACATGCCCTAAATCACCCTGTAGGGTACAATCCTGAGTCAGGGTTCAGGAACCGGTTCTGTAAGTCTCTGTGAAAGGCCCAGTCACTGTTCATTTCGGTAATCAAATTACAGGCTTAGGTTAGCTTCTCTAGCCTAATTATTGGATCTCAAGCTTGGGATGGTGCTCATCCCAAGCTTTTACAGCATGCTCCTACTTACGCAGCTCTGAAATTTGAAATCCAGCTATACTCGGCCTGGTGGTCTTCCTCTTCTGTTTTGTTGTTTACTTCCAAGCTTATATTGTGTTCTAATTCTTAAACTCTTAAAAAAAGGAGGAAAACCAAGATTTGTACATTTCTTAAAACTGGTATACCTTTTATGTTTACTTTAAAAAATAGTCTGGTATAAAAAATTGTGAACGCGAAGGTAAAAATTCTTCAATATCTTGCCACTCAGAGACAAGTGCATTTTAGAATATTTCTGCATATATTTACATACGTACGAAATGTGTACTTGTGCGTTAAATGCTATTCTTTAGCTTCCTTTTTTTAAAACTCAATAATATATTTAGACATAATTATGCATCAGTAATTGAATGTGTGTTCCATTTTTAGTAGTTGACTCACCAGTTACCTTTAGTTGGACATTTAAATGCCTGATAAATAATGCTATGTTGAACATTCATCTTTTACTTTTTAAAAAATTTGCGCTTGAGTAGAGCTTTTTTAAAAAAGGATATTCAAGCATATGTTGATAGATATTGGCAAAATGCCTTTCGAAATGTTGTACCAACTTTTACCCTCATCAATAATGTATGAAAATACTTATTGCCCCACATCTCTTCCAAAGCTAGATTTTTGTCAGTTACTCACAATTCTGAGTTGAGCTAAAGATGCCCAAATTATATCCTAAATTCAGATATCTTATTGGTTTCCACATACTTGTATCCAACAACTTAGTTGAAGTTTTCACGAGGACCTCAAAACAACATGCCCAAACAATAACCTGATTTCCTGCCTCACTTTACAAACCTGTTCCTTCTCTTTTCTATTTCTCTTCTTTGAATGGAATTTAAATTTACCTGGTTACTCAAGTTAGAAACTTGGAGTGATTTTTTTTTTTTTTAATCTCTCTTTTCCTGAATCCCATTAAATATATTACCAAGGCTTATGGATTTTACCCACAGTACCTTGTCTATCCAAATATGAGGTAAACCCCTTTCTTACAGTAGCCCACAATTACCAAAAGACATGGTTTTAAGAATATCTTTTGGTTAGACAGTGTGAATCTAAATTTGTGGGAATATATTCAGATTTCTACTAAGAATATTTAATTTATTTATAAATATACTTAAGACAACAGTTTAGAAATACTGCTTTTCCACTATCTTATGTAAAATCTTTTGTTAAATTTCAGATTAATAAGTGAGTACATATGATCGTGTTACAGAGTTTGCTTTTTACGGTTAAAGTCTGGGTCGTAGTCGTTCCCTTCACCCAGGAAATGTGCACTATACGCATGTAATATACCCGGCGGGCGGGAATGTACCCAACTCCTGCCCCCCACTTACTTGAATTTAATTGAGTTTTTCTCTCTGAGCACGTGCGTGTTAATCTACTAGTTCTAATTAAGTACTGAGGACATGTCATGCTTGTTTTTCCATTCTTGTGATACTTCCATTAGGAGACTGTTCTCCAAATCCATCCAAGTTGTTAAAAAGGATGCAAACTCGGCTCGGCGCCTGTGGCTCAACGGGCTAAGGCGCCAGCCACGTACACCTGAGCTGGCAGGTTCGAATCCAGCCCCAGGGCCCGCCAAACAACAATGACGGCTGCAACCAAAAAATGGCCGGGCATTGTGGCGGGCACCTGTAGTCCCAGCTACTTGGGAGGCAGAGGCAGGAGACTCGCTTGAGCCCAGGAATTGGAGGTTGCTGTGAGC
>CAUYON010095645.1:0-42806 GCA_963573935.1 Arctocebus calabarensis
ACAATGCATCTTATAAAGGTATCTGTGAAATTTACTAGGTGTAGAATATAAATGTCTTAACACAATAACTAAGAAAATGCTATAAAGGCTATGTTAACCAGTTTGATGAAAATATTTCAAATCGTATCTAAAACCAGTACATTGTACACCATGACTGCATTAATGTACACAGCTATGATTTAATAAAAATAAATAAATAAATAATGCCAAGGCAAGATCTTCAGTATTCCAGATAGACAAGTACATTGGAAATTAGGATAAAACATGATAAACATAGTGATGGAGTTATTCAAAAGATGATGGGTGTGAGAGGAGGAGAATCTAATCCATCCTTAATACTTTAAAAATATAACATCTTCCTTGAAGAATCAGTATCTGTGAAGATTCTTAAAGGATATGTAATATTTAGCTGAGAACCATGTTAGAAAAGACATTCTAGGAGAAGAAAATAGCACAGCATAAAATCTCCCAAAATAAATCTGTTTGTCAAATATATAACAGATTAGTAAAGCAAAAAATCGTGGAGACAGAGATGACTAATGAATGAAGAAAAGAATATAAAGCATATTTTCACCATTAAGAGCTTGGTTTCTACTGAAAGTGATAGAGAGGCAACAAACATTTCTAAGAAAAAGGGCGATGCGGTTGCAGTAACTATTCTCAAACTTTTTTTTTTTTTGGCCTCATATTCTTTGATTCTATAATTCTGTAAGATAATTTAAAGCAGCATTTTGGTGAAGTCATATGTAGTCCATAGCAATGTGTCAGTAACAATGCATTAAAGAAAAATTATTAATTATTTGATAAAGGAAGATCAATTCCATATGCATGATTTCATCAGACCACATCAGGAATTCTGTCCTTTTTCTTGAGCAATATATTTTCAGGAAAAAATCTCTATAATCTGACAATATCCAAAACGTATACAAGATTATGAAGGATTTAGGAAACCATTTCTGAGGAAGAAAGTATTTTTTGTCTTCAAATTTCAAACAGCTGTCGTGTGAAAAAAAAAGAAAGAAAAGAAAAGAAACAGACTTAGATAATGTTGCTGAAGCCTACAAATTTAAGATACATCTATAACCTGTGTGCAGGTTATAGGAAGCAAAATTCCAGGTTAACACATAGAAACAGACTAGAACATAAATTAAGATTTTTATAAAGGCATAAATTACTTTTGTCCATACAATCTTTTTTTTATTTTTTATTTTTATTTTTTATATATGCATGTGTTTATTAGGTTTCCACTTTTTGCCTTCACAGAATTAGAAAGGCTTAAAATGTAATAATAATAACAATGTTTAAGATAAGGACTAGAAAGAAAAAAACTTATTAAGAATGAATGAAGATAAACACATTCAGAAAAGAAATCAGATTGCTGCATCATAATATTAAGCAATAATAATAATAATAATAATGCAAAGAAAGTAACATTCACATTGTCAGGTAAGAGTATGTCTGTTATAGAATGCTTTGACACTGAGGCTCAGTACGGGGTCATAAAATCTTTAAGCAGAGGTTAAAATCAATCTCTTTTTCAAAAACTGGTATTGGTCTCTGGACATAGAACACCATTAAAAATAAAATTTTCTCACCATTAAAAATAAAACTAGATAACTGGGTAAAATATGTGAAAGATTGGAGTTTAGGTATTGGTCAATAGACAGTACAGGACTATAATCTCTGATATAAGGAAAATAAAGTGAGAGCTTCAGCTCAGGTTCTTATGTAGCACATTTTCCAGACCATGGCGTAACAATAAGAAATCGAAGCACCATACATTGATCTCATTGGTTTGAGAAGACAGAGCTGTAGACTGGGGAATCTGAGATACCTGGAATTTTTAAGACATAGCACAGAAAAAAGAGTGCTATTCCTAAAAGGAATTCCAATAACTTGCATAGGACTTTCCTTAAATAGGTAGCTGAATACCAAGATGTACATGAATAGGGTGAAACATCATAAAGGAAAGAATTACAAAGCTCAATAATTTCCAGAACTCACATCAGTGTGGGAGCTATTTGAGTTTCAAATAAGCAGAATAAAGGAACTCTGTTGAATATCCCAAGGACTCTCTAGAAATTGCAGTCATGACAGCATAATCATAGAAAGACATCAGCCCTGCATTAAAGCGTGTTTAAGGCTCATTTAAATCCATGACAATAAAGTTTACAAACAAGGTACGAAAGGATTAAGCATAAACATAATAAACAAAATTCAACACTCTTTAAAAGAAAAAACACAAAATACTAATAATCCCCAGCTTCAGAAAAAAGTACAGTACATGATGAAAAGTAAAAAAGAATATGACACATAAACATAAGAAAAATTAGTAAAGAGAAATTGACTTAGAAATGATAGGAAACATGGAGTTAGTAAACAAGAACTTTTAAATAGCTTTTACGAATTTACTAAAGAACATAATGGAAAAAATGAACATAATGAAGAGAAATGGAAGATACAAAATAGAACCAATCAAAACTTGAATAATGAAAAATATAATATCTAAAATTGGAAATATAAAAATGAGCTTAACAGTAACCCTGACTGAACACTTCAGAAGAAAAAAAAAAATCAATGTACCGAAAACATAGCATTAGAATCAACAAAATTGAAGTAAGGAGAAAGAAAATAAATACAAATTAGGATAGTCTCGATGATTAGGTAGATAATTTAACAATGTTTAATGCATGTAAAATGTAAACACCAGAAAGAAAAGATGAAAAGAACACAAAAAGAAAATTTTTAAAAAATCCAAGACTTTTTTAAATTAATGAAAAATTTAAACCACATATTCAATAAGCTTAGTTAACCCCCAAGCAAGATACACATAAGTAAAGTCAAAGCGGTTGGTTAATGCCAGTGCTACAGAGACAATCTTAAAAGCAGCTTTTTGAAAAGGGTTGCAGTACATACCAGGGAAGAAAGAAAGAGTTTTCTTCCAGTAGCAATGCAAGCCCCAAGAAAATGAAATCTCACTGTGAAGCACTGTAAGGGTGGTGGGGGGAGGGAGGACAAACGCCTGTTAACCTAAAAGTCTATGTTTAGTAAAGCTATCCTTCAAAAATGAGGACAGAATAAATGTTTTTGCAGACAAAAATGAAGTTGTGAGAATTCATCACCAGCTGAACAGCACTAAAAAAAAATGTTAAATGTTAAATACATTTTTCAAGCAGAAGGAAAATGCCACAAGATAGAAACTCAAATACGTAGAAAGAAAGGAAGATTGCCAGAAAAATTAAGTAAGAGAGAATACATAAAGATTCCTTTAAAATTTGTTTATCAGGTGTTTAAAGCAGAAATGGTAACAATGTATTTTGAAATTGATAATATAGGTAGCAGTAAAATCTGTAACAATGAAAACATACAGCCCTGGAGGCAAAAGTGGAAATAATGCAGTTGAAAGTTTCACATTGTACATGGTGTGCTATAATATTATATGAATATACCTATGAGACTTTCAAGATGTTTATGATAAATTCTATAGCTATCACTTGTTAGCTATAAAAAGTATAGCTAGTAAGCCAATATGGAGAATAAACACAATGTGAATAAAAGCTCAATCCAAAAGAAAAATAATAAGAAAGAATCATAAAGGGGTTAAAAACAGGTGAAACAAACAGAAATCAAATATCAACATAGGGAGGCTAGGCACATGTAGGCAGTGGTTACTGCACCGGCCACATGCACCAAGGCTGGTAGAATTGAACCTGGGCTAGGCCAGCTAAAACAACAATGACTACTGCAACAAAAAATAGCCGGCGTTTGTGGTGGGCGCCTGTAGTCCCAGGTCCTCGGGAGGCTGAGGCAAGAGAATCGCTTAAGCCCAAGAGTGGGAGGTTGCTGTGAGCTGCGATGGTACAGCACTCTATCCAGGGAGACAACTTGAGACTCTTGTCTCAAAAAAGAAAAAAAAAATCAACATGGTGGATTTAAACACATCTGCATTGATAACTGCAATAAAGCTAACAGATTTAAACTTTCCAACTAAAAACCAGAGATTTTCAGAATGAATTAAAAGTAGCTGACAAGTGTATTTATATGCTAGTAGTATGTGTATTCTGTGAGCATATAAATGCCATCCTCATGTCCCTTTTTAAAATTGTACTTTTTATTAATACATAATGTACATATTTCTGAGGCACGTGTGATAATATATTCGTGTAATTTGCAAGGATCGAATCAATATAATTGGGATATACATCACCTTAAACTATTTTTTTCCTTACGCTAAAAACATTCAAATTATCATTCAAATTATTCCTTCGGCTGTTTTAAAACATATGACAGGTTTATGTAACCTTACGTAGTGATCTTCCTTACTGATCTAGCAAACACTAGGCCTTGCGTCTTCTATCAAATTGTGGAATCTGTACACATCAATCAAACTAGCTGTATCCCCTTTCCCATTTATAAAGTGATCAATACATCAGAGGCCAAAGGATAAGAAAACCTATATATTGTACATTTATCAATTACAAGAAAACCAAATCTATAGGAGTATTTGAGAAAGTGTATTTCATGTAAAGAAAGATTTCCTGAGAAAGCAGGGACGTTCACCATTCTTAAAAGTTCTCATGGAGACAGAACAGACGCAGTAAAGGGCGCCTCCACTGCCACTGGAGTTTTCAGCGAGTGCAGACTTGGAAATTGAAAGAGAAGAACTGTCCATCTTCCCCCCTGAGGGTACATGCAGGGTACGGCGCCACCTTGAGACTGGGAACCGGCAGGCCCTGTTCAGTAAGACCACACCAGGGTCTCTGACATAAACCAGGAGGTGGCAGAGAAGCCGCGCAAACCCGCAAGAACCAAGACGACCTCGAAAAACAGACCCGGGTTACCCACTGGGTCAGACCATGCAGATAATGCGGTGGGAAACTGAAGTAACCAGAAGCAGGCCCTGACAACTCCTAGCAGCAGCCCTGTGTGCCTTAAAAAGAGGAGGGACCCTCGGGTCTGGAAATTCCCCACACTTTCCCAGAAATCGTAGGAATAATCCTCCCTGTGCTTAACGTACATTAAACACAGGTATAAAATAAGATCCGGACACTCAGAGTGCTACTGTTTCTCTGAGGCCCCTGCAGCCTCTCCTTCTTTCTTTTCTTCCTTCAATAAACTTGTTTGTGCCCTCCCTAAAACACATAACAATCCTGAACGTGTATCCGTTTAATGTCAGATCTGCAAAACCAGTAAAGCCAAGCAGACAGAACTCACAAGGAATAGGAGATATATTCAAATTACATTTAGAGATTTCAACATTCATCTTCCTATTAGTAAAAGTAGGTATAAAATAAATGAATATAGAACATTTGAGGACTCTTAACACACTTGATATAATTTGATTTGTAAACCTATATTTTATAACTGTAAATTCCAGTCTGCTCACATGTGCATAAAAATATCAAGCTACACTATATGCTAAGTCATAATTCACAATAAATTATTAAAGAATTAAAATAGTACAAGATATGTTCTTTGACTAGAGTAAAACTAAACTAGAAATAAAACATAACAATGTGTGGGGAAAAGCAGTATCTGGAAAATATTGACAAATATTTAGAGAAAAATCATCATACTTCCATCTAGTCCACGAGACAAACAGGAAAATTCAATTTAAACTAAAAGATGATAAAGTATAACTTTAAACTGTTAGGAACATAAATTAAACAGTAAGTAAAGGAAAATCTGTAGCCATAAAGGCTTATATTACAAAGGGTCCAAAATCAATGATTGAAGATTCCATTTCAAGAAATCCAAAGTATGTAGAAAAAAAGATACACTAAAATATGAGCAAATATTGGTAACACGGAATTCTATAAAAGAGGAAAATAAATTTTAAAAAATAGCTGGTGCTTTACAATTTTTCATTAAATTTATAAACTTTTAGCTGCAATAGTCAACAAAAAAGTGAGAAGAGGCAAATTAACAATTTTAAAAATGAAGAGAGGACTACAAATGCTATAGACATTAAAAAGTCATAAGGGCATATAATAAACAACATTATGGTAGCTCAAAGTTTAAATTAAAATATGTATATGAAAATTATAAAAAAATAACAGAAGTTGAATTAGAAAATTTGAATAGCCCTGTATTCATCAAAGAATTCAATTTTAATATAGAATCTGCTCACAAAGAAAAGTTGAAGATATCTTTATTGGTGAAATCTATCATACATTTCTAGAAGTAATAATATGCATAATTGCACGAGTTCTTTCATAAAATTTAACAAGTGAGGACACTTCTTAGCTCATTTCATAAGAAAACTATGAGAAAAGTGGAGACAAATATCTCTCATGAACATTGTATTAGTTTTCCTGATTGTTGGAACAAATTTCCACACACATAGAAGCGTAAACCACACAGATCTATTATCTAACAGTCCTGTAGGTAAGAAGTCAGACACACTATGCTAAAACCAACATTTAGCAAGGCAGCATTTCTTTCTTTGTGCCCTAGGAATAGAGCATCCATTTCTTTGACTTTCCCTGTTCCTAGAGTCCATTCGTGTTCCCTGGCTTAGAATCCCTTTCCTCCATCTCCAAGGCCAGCAACATCACATTTCTCTGACTAAAGCCAAGAAAGTTTCTCAGTTTTTAAAGACTCAGATTATTAGATTGAGCCACTCTGATAATCCAGAATAATCTCACCATCTCATAGTCCTTAACCTGAATCACATCAACAAAGTTACTTTTGTCATCCTCTCTTGCAAATCCACAGGTTTAGGAGATTAGGATGGGGACATGTTTTGGGGAGCTGCTATTCTACCCATCAGGTCCATAGAAGTAGTATTCTTAATACAATGTGAAGAAACTGCATCCATCAACATCAGAAAAGTGTAATATGAAAAAGTAAAGTTTATATACCCCAGGAATTCACAGTTGGCAGTGATTCACATCCTTAACATAAAAAGGGGGGAATTCCATATGACTTTCTCAAAAGATATTGAAAAGGCATTTCACAAATTTAAAGCCTCTTGTGATAAAAATAAATTCACAACAAACTGTTGATTAAAGGGGATGTCTTCAACTAAATAAAGGATATCTATAAAAATCCTACAGCAAACATAATACATAATGGTGAAAGGCTGAAAGCTATTTCTCTAAAAATGAAAACAAGGCAAAGTTCTTACTTTCAACAATCATATTCAAAATTGTATCATCAGTGCAACGAGAGACTAAAACAAAATACAATTAGCAGTTTGGTAAAGAAGATATAAATGCCTAATCATGTACAGAGAAAATCTCAAGTAGCAATGAACAATCAGAAAATAAAATCAAATAATACCATTTATTATAACATAGAAAACCATGAAATTTAAGCATAAATGCAACAAAATATGCATAAGATTTATTTAGTGAATGCTTCATTCATAATTTTTCTGAGAGAGATTAAAAATCGAAATAAGTGGACATGTTTAAGGATTGAAAGACTCAATGTTGTTATCATGTCAATTATCTTCAATTGAGGCTAATTAATTTACCAATTAAAATCCAGAGGTTTAGGGTATAAATTGGCAAGATCACTCTCAACTCTACAAGAAAAAGGAAACAGGAAAAGAAAACACAATTTTTTAAAAAAAGAAAAAAAGTGAAGGCTTTACACTACACAATTTTAGGATTCTACCTCTTTAGCTGCAGAGATCTAGAATGTATACAATTCATGTAAGACTAGCTGTACAGATCCAGTGGAACAGAACAGAATACAGAAATACACTTACACAAATACGGTCAACTGATTTTTACCAAGTTAATTCAGTGAGAAAAAGAGAGTCTTTTTAAAAACAATTCTGCTGGAACTGGGTGTTCATATGGAGAAAAAAAAAAAACTGCAACTTCTATGTCACATACCATATGCAAATTCAACCATAGACCTAAAGCAACTCAAAATAAATCATAGACATAAGAGCTAACACTATAAATTTCGTAGAATAAAGCACAGGAAAAAAAAATTCCTGTGATGTTGAGAAAGGTAAAAATTGTTTAAATACAAAATACCACCAAAAAATAAGTAGACAAATTATACTTTACAAAAATTAAGAAAAAATTAAAACCTTCTGATATTCAAAAGACCCCTCTACGAACAAGAAGCGACAAGCCACAGAATGGAAGAAAACTCGTATATGTATCAGAGTTTGTATCCAAAACATTTAAAGAACTCCCACAATCAAATATGACAAACGACCCTATTAAAAATAGACAAGCAGTCTGAACAGACACTTCAAAAAAGAATATATACATAAAAATAGGCCATTTGCACACGAAAGGTACTTAATTTTATTAGCGACCAGGCAAAACATTTAAAACCTCTGCACATCCAGCAGACGAACTAAATGAATGAGGCTGAACAGACCAATTGCTAATGAGGATACAGAATCCCTGGGTTGCTCAGATATTATTAGCAGAAATGTAAAATGGTCCAATCACTTAGGAAAATGATTTGGCATATTTTTATGAAAATAAACACATACTTACTGTATGGGCAGAATTTATATGATAGATAGTTATTTAAGAGACTTAAAAACAGGTGCCATAAAATCATACACAATTTTTTTCATATTAGCCAAAAACTAAAAATAAAGAAATGACTATCAGTATATAAACAGATTTAAAAACATACTATTCATTCAAAGGGATAATTCTCAGAAGTAAAAAAGGAACAAAATACTAGTTCACACACAACATGAATGAATCCCAACAACAGGCTCAATGGAAGAAGCCAGAACAGAAGAGCATATACATATGATGATTAATTCATATGCAGTTATGATAATACATTGTGACAGAAGGTACCATAGCAGGTGCCTGTGGCTGTGGATGACACGGAGAAATTTTTTGTGATGCTAGAGCAATATGCTTTAGTTTTTGTAGAGATTACACACAGTTAGGGTTAGAAGAAAATGCACCAATCTGCATACTTAAAATGGGATATTTTACTGCTAGCAAAAAATAGCCCAATAAATTTAATTGATAAAAAAATTTATTTTCCACTCAAAAATTGATCTCTAAGGTGTTCTTTATACAATATACTGAAACTGAGCTGCCAATTCAACTAAATATATGACTCCTTTCTCTAAAATTTTCTGTGACTTTGTAGGTCATCTTCAGTCTCTGTTTGGTTAAAATGTTCCAAAGAATCAAGCAGGGCTGCGCCCGTGGATCAAGGAGTAGGGCACTGACCCCATATGCTAAGGTGGCAGGTTCAAGCTTGACCCCGGCCAAAACTGCCAAAAAAAAAAAAAAAAAGAATCAACCAGTACATATTCCTACAGATAAAAGCTTGAATTTAAAATTGTTAAAAAGAGAATGTCAGCAATAGCATGTTAAGATGCAATCGTTTATCCAAAATATTCTGAAAATCTCTTAGAAATACAGAAACACTACATTTTTTCCAAGCATGTACTCTTTCAGTTTCCTAATAAATGTATTTCTGTCCATTTAATTCTCTTTCAAATATTTTTCTTAGATTGTAAACACAATATCCACAATGATTTATATTATTAAAGAGCAAGGAGGAGGGTGAACAGGGAAGGCAAAGTCAGTATCCTGTTGATTACCTGTGAGAACCACTATGTTGCTGAGCATCAAATACGCCTGTATCACGAATCTCCAGGTTTCTTTAATCACGATAAATGAGAGGCAGCAAAATGTTTTAGGAATTCTACCTAAATAAGCTTTAATCATGCTGAGATTTTCTTTGCACTTAGAATGTTCTCTCATTTATCTGTGAATTGTGTTTGTTTGTTTGTTGATCCTGATTCTCTAACAGACAATCTTCTAAAAGAACCTGATTTTGAACAAGTAGCTCAGGAAAAAAAAATTACAATTAAATGCCTTCTATACAATGAAATGTTTTTAATCATATGGCATAGCAAATCCTAGCAAGGTAAACTCTAATAATACCAGGTAAGTATGGTCACAAAACATCAATCCTTTCTCTCCCTAGAGCATACATTCATATTTGATCCTATTCTAGATTATAAAGAAGGAATTAATAAATATTTAACACTCACAGAATTTTAAAGCACATCATATGACTTTTTGTTATAGTTATTTTATCTGTAGACCAAAAAAAAAGTGCTTTCAAATGTGTTCAGTTTATGCTTAAGTCATACATTTGAAGAATGGCAGTATAATTGCACAGATATGTAATTGAATCAATGCCCTTTCCAAAAGGTAATCGTTGATTTAATCTAAAGAGAGATTGCTTGCAACTTCTCCATTACAGTTGTGTACTTTGATCAATAGCTTAGATGTAAATATAGCTGTACTACTTATGGAATTCCAAAGTGGCAAGATGTACAAGGCATAGCTTGTACTTCTGCTAATATGATGGTTGGTAGATTAGCCTGAATTTATCAAATAAAATAAACTCGAGATAGATGTGAATACCCACGTGTAGATTTTCAATTACCTGTGTAGCATAGGAGAGAAGGAATTTTATTACAAATAGTTCATGTGAAAAAGTCTTAATGGATTCAAATTCCAAAAGGCTTGAGTGGGACATGTGAAGTATCTTTGAGTTTTATTTGACTGAATCTAAACACTTCCTTTCATCTCCTACACACTCGTATGAATCAACACAGTGATAACGCTGCCCAGAAGGATAGCGTCATCCTGAAATGCATTAAGAAAACACTGTGCTCAAAATATAAGAACTGAATATAAGCACAGCTTCGTGTCGTTCAGACAGTCCCAGGAAATGTGTTTTCTCCGTGGGTGCCCCACTTAGGAGGAACATTAAGAAGAGGGAAATGCATCTGGGAGATATATGTTTGCGAGGTACCATGTCTGCATTAAAAGGATTGACCCTCAGAACATTTAACCTAAAAAAGGAAACCTTTCATATGTTAGTTTGAGTCCTCAAGAAGCAGATGCCAAGATGGACTTGGATGTATGAGACATATTGCAAACCCATCTCTGTGACATGTACAAGGATAAACGGAGTGAACGCAGAAATGGAGAGGAAGAGTTTTAAACTTGGGAAGTAACTCTGACACCTGTGGAAAGAAGAAAAAATGGCTATACAAGACGAGTTTTGGAACATACCACAGATCTAACACAGTCTTGACAAGACCTGTGGAAAATCCTCCAGCCAAAATTGGCTGTTCGATGAATGTTCTAAAAGCCAAGAATGACTTTGCTCTAGTGCTGGGGGTGTGTTCAGTCATGGGGAGGAAGCAGGGCAGAGGAAGAGCGCCCTAGCTTCTATGGCTGGGTGGATTCCAAGGTGCAGGTGTGGGAGACCTTCAATAGGTACACTTCCCAGGTAGGTCTGTGAAAACATGAGACCAGGGCCCCCACACTTGAGAGACATTACAGATGTTTTAATTTTATCAAAGAGCTGTGATACGGATAAAGGTCAAGAGTTCTTCCACGTGACTCCATACTAGAGAGAGGAAATGGATGTTACACTCTGATTTCATCAAAACATGAATTTATACTAATTAGAGCTCACAAATGGAATGAACAGCTTTATAAATAAGTGAGCAGTAAAAAGTAATCCAGAAGCAGTAATCCAGTAGAAGTAATTGAGAAGCCCCTTCTTGATGGTGTCCAGTGAGACTAGGAATAAAGGAAGTAAAACAGGAGAAAAACAATTAAGAATTAGGGTTTGTTCAAAGGATTGTAATGAGAGCGGGTTCGGAAGCCTTTATCTTATTTTTCTTTTGTTATAATGGTACATTTTGTGTTTCTGTGGAAAACAGTAAAGAATATACTAAAAATTAATTACCCTTTACTAATGTGTACTGATTTTTTTCCTTATACAGGGTTAGAATCAGAGAATTACAAATTGGACCTAAATCATAATCTTTCTGAATTGTTCTGAAAAATATCAATGAAGTTTTTCCTCCCCTTCAATTATATAAAAAGGATCTTTACTTTCCTTGACGATACAGCAGATGTCCTGGCAAAAGAGTATTTTAGACTTGACATGAAACCTTCTGCCTCCCTTCGGTGATAAAAATTTAAAAGTCTTTTGTACTCTATATTTTCTCAGGCCAGTGAAAGGGTTAAGTAAGCAATAGCAGGTCCTGAATTTGAGAATTGAAAATCTGGCAGCCAGCCCAGAGTCCGTTTCCAAAATGAAGCAGCTACCCTGAGCCTGTACAAAAGAGGTGGTTGCCCTGGCAACAGTATCTGATAGAAGAAAATATGGCTGCCAGGTATCCACACAGATTGCTCCAGAAAGAGGAAAGCCGCCTAGCCGCTGCTGCACTCCAAGCTAGGAAGTCATTTAGCAAAATTTTGAGTTTCAGAGCTAAATCATCTAATTTGCAACTCTGGAAATTCTCAGAGGTATTTATTTAAGTTATGATCAATGCATTTCTTAATTTGGCACAGTGCAGTGATTGCTGGGTGTGAATATGCCTCCCACTCTGAACACAAGCACCCACCACAAATGATTGTCAAGATATGCCAGCTAACTCGAAAGGCCACTTTTGAGAAAGATTTGCTCAAAATAAGCATCGATTTTTCCCCTAATGTCTTTAATCAGCTTCTTTAATCAAATCTTTGTTTCTTTTATATCTTTTATGATTTTCATGTGAAATAGTCGAAATACTTTAGAGCCTTCATGATTTTATTTTACAAAATTATTTGTAATTTATGCTGTCATTGTATTTTCAAAAGACTAAATGCTTTCCATGTCCTTAGAGTATTGAGTGCCTTTTTTCTAGTTGACTATTTCCTGGTAAGGTATTTTATTGTGGAACCTTAGAGACTTTTAAGCAGTAGTGTTCATTAACATTCATTGATTACAAAGGATAGGTTCTTATTAGAGCATCGGTTTTCCTACGTGTATACTTCAGATTGTTCTATTTATAGCTTTGATAATATTTATGAGTACTTGAGTTATTCAATTATACAGCAATAAGGACATGAGCAAGGGAAGGGTAAGTCACTGCTTAGTGAACCAGTTTTTATTACACATGCTCGCACTCCCCCAAATAGCCAGTTCCATTCTCAAAACAGTAGATGATACCTGCTTTCTGTGTAGCTTGTATAGGAAAAAGGTATATAATACAGGGAAAGGCCCACACTGTATTAGGACATCTGGCTCCTCACTATCTTGTTTCTATTAGTTTATAAAATGGTCTTAGCAGGGCACTTAGTCTCCTGTAGCCTGTTTCCTGGAGATAGCATGAGGGCCACTAAGACTTTTCTTGATTCTACTGTTGCATGGACTGTTGCCTACTGTAAGCAAAAGACAAAGTTATGCCTGAACCAAATCATTAGATTTCAAGTAAAGGTGCTTTATCAAGTTGTCTTTTCTTTTCTTTTCTTTTTTGGGAGGAAGGCAGGGGGAGACAGAGTCTTATTTTGTTGCCCTCAGTAGAGTACCTTGGCATCACAGCTCATAGCATCCTCAAACTCTTGAGCTCAAGTGATCCTGTTGCCCCAGCCTCCCAAATAGCTGAGACTACAGGTGCAGGCCACAATACCTGACTATATTTAGAGACAAGGTTTTGCTCTGGCTCAGGCTGATCTAGCCCTCCTGAGCTCAAGCAGTTCATGCACTTCAGCCATCCAGAGTGCCCGCATTACAAGTGTGAGCCACTGCAACCAGGTCTATCAAGTCTCCTTTATAACTTTTCACTGCATAAACACTCCTATTTCTTTGGCAAATTAAATAATAACAGCTTTACAATCTAGGCACTAAGTTCTTTTTGTGCAGTGAATAAAGAACTCCAATAGACACTACTCAAAGATATTTCAATGCTTTTTGATCTATTTCTTGGATTGGAGTGTGAAATCCCTGAAACAAATCTAAAAAACACACAGGAAGCATGCATACTGTGCAGATTTGATTGCTTCTTTAAAATATGGACTAGCAAACAACAGGGTAGAGCAGAAATAGAAATATGTAATTATCCTTGTCATTGGGGCAGGTAAGGATAGTTTCAGAGTTTTTCATGATTACCTTGAAGGACCCTCTGATATAATGTTGCCAAAATCTGAACAGAATCTTTTAAATGAGAAGAATATTAACCCATGTACACAGTGTTGACTTGTATGACTTTGACTATACTCTTCAGGTTTCATAAATATAAACTAAGTATAAACATCTTAGGCTCACAGGACCTATTTGGCTATAGAAACAAATAGCCACATTAAATTTAAAGTAAACTATAAAGTCAATAAAATAAAAATTAATGTTATTCCTTTAATGCAATGAATCATCTTGACGTGCTGAAACTTAATCTGTTTGAAATTTGAATATCACATTGACTGCCACATCATGGTTTCTAAAGCATTTGGCATGTCTGTGCGACTGTGTGCCATCTGGAGACTCAATTCACCTTCCACTTTTCTCTACTCAAACTCCAGGGAAATCTTTCTTTGCACAGTGTTTTGTGACATCATTTGTCCTCCTCTGGGAAAGTGTGGTGTGCTTTCTTAATCATGTTCTGTTCTCTTTTCAGTAGCTGATGGCCATCAAAGATGTACTATTGATGTCAGTGTGACCTAAACATCAAACAGATAACAGGGTTTGGTTCTGCCGCCATCACCCAGGTGATCCAACATATGATCTGATGATCGAACATCAAGTTTTATTTTTAATCTGTAATCATACAAATAAAAACAGAAAACCGAGATATCACTATCGACTATTCACAAATGCAAAATAGAGAAACAGGTACCTAGAAGGATAATTATGTTCGAAGTAAATTACCCTTCTCTTGGTATCTAAGACAACTTTCTCGTGACCCAACTTTTCAGGCATTTGCACTGCTGATTGACTAATCCAGTGGCTTGCCCCTCATTTCTCCCTTTTCTGCCATCTAGTAAGGGTCTGAGAAATGCCAAATACTCATTTTCACAGATTAGATTAGTAAAGGAATGTTTTGGATTTGTTGAGAAAGTGTTTTTGCTTTCCTGATCAAAGGGACAGGTATGAAATGAAATTGTGTTCTCACTTCTCCCTTTTTTCTGCCTTTAACATTTTGTTAATTTGTGGAGCTATATCAAACATCTCATAACTATGAGAAGCCAAGTCATTATGTACAAAGCCCAGAGAAAAAAGATAAAAAGAGATTGAAGGATCCTTGTTATTTCTAGATTTTTTTGTCTTAAATTTCTTGTTAGGTAAACAATAAATATTCATATGGTTTAAGCCATTGTTAATCAGGAGTTATGTTTCTTATAACCAGAAGCATTTCTGATAGAGAGATCCTATAATCAGATTTTCCCAATCATCAAAATTTCTTATTAGATGAAAAATAACCATGAAACATAATGTTGGAAACTTAGTGAAATATAACCCATTTACTCCATGTGGTATTTCAAAGTATAGTTAATGTCCTGTTAGGAGATTAATACATTTAACTCCCTCTGTTTCAAAACTAATTATCCACACTCATGTACAATGTTGAATATTAGCTTGTGATAAGAAAGATGAATTTATTTGTTGGAAGTTCATTGAAATGGTATGACATGTGTAGTCCTTTTCCTGAGGACATCTCCACCCCAACCCACAGGACTCTATATCCTGTCTTGACTTTCCCAACAATCAACAGAATTTGTGCTGTGCAGTTGGAATGTCTCTGACATTTCCCTTCCTACCTGGGTGTCGTATGTGCTATCCCTCTGCCTGAGTACTCCTGGTGAACTCTTCCCCTTCCCGCTTAGCTTCAAATATCTTGATCTTATTTTAGACTTTTCTATTCATTTTAGATTTCACGATATTGGTCCTGAATGTCAAACACATCAAATTATCATTTATTTTGTTGTATGAAGAATCTATCATCTCCATATTGTCAATTATTACTTAATGTCAATCTGCTACTTAATTATCTACCTGTTTTGAATAGTTTTTTATCACCAAGGAAATAAAATTAATCTATCAAAATAGATAACCATGAATTTAGTTTAATTTAGATCTAACCTAGTGGGGCTGAGTACATTGGATACTTTTTCTTCCACTCTTGAGAGAGTATTCTCTCTTGAGAAGATTTTGTTTTTCTTGTCATTTGCTGCTAGATTCTGTGTAGTATCCAATTAGTTATGCTTGTTAACTGCAGTATTAACATTTTGTATGCTTTCTCCTGGCATAGCCTGTTCATAGAGAGTCTGTTAAACACAGACACAAGCCTCCTGTGATGGTGTGTTGCAGCCCATATAGCCTATGGCTAGGAGGGGTGATAGTTATAAAAAAAATACCCGTATAGCTCAATTATGGAACTAATTGAGCTGGGTGGAAAAGGCATAAAGAGGGGTTTAGCTCTCCAAACAAGCATGGGAGCTCGGGAGATGAGAGCAGTGGTAAATTGGCAGTCTCGATACCTGTGGTGTTGAGAGGCATGAGATTAGCCATATATTAGGCTGGAGGAGAAGGCAATCAAGGAGCATGTGCATTCTATCACAAACACGCTTACTCTGGCTCTGTCTCCTCTCCTGCCTACAGAATGCCAGCACGGCGTCTCTCTGCTGATGCTTACAAAGCTCTGCTAAAGACTAAGACCTATCTTTCTAAGAAGACTGCTTAATTCTCTCTAAGACTTTCACTCTCTATCTCTCTCCAGCTAAAGTAGATAGCCCTCAGGCACCTAAGAGAAACTAAACCTGAGCAACTGAACTTAGCGGTCCACGTCCGGAACCTAGTTAAGCTGGGCCCGAGATCTGGCCAGTCCTGGGCCCTGGCAAGAAGTGTCAGAAGTGACATGTAACAATGGTGAATTTGTCCATTTCCACTTGCGTTATCACTTTTTTAAAGACCATACATTTTATAGAGCAGATTCTGATCCACATCAGTTGAGAGCCTATGTACCCTCCCTGCCCAGTGTCCCCCAGCATTGTCCCCATTTTATTAGCGCACATTTGTTAGTCAATGAGTCTTCAGTGACAAGTGACAGGTCATCACCACCCAGAAGCCATGGTTCACGTCAGGCCTCCCTCTTGGTATGATGCCTTCTGTGGGTCTAGACCAGGGGTCCTCAAACTTTTTAAACAGGGGGCCAGTTCAGTGTCCTTCAGACCGTTGGCGGACCAGACTATAGGTTAAAAAAAAAACTATGAACAAATTCCACACTGCACATATCTTATCGAGGTAAAAAAACAAAACAGAAACAAATAACAATATTTAAAATGAAGAACAAATAAAATTAAATCAACAAACTTACCAGTATTTCAATGGGAACTATAGGCCTGCTTTTGGCTAATGAGGTAATCAATGTCTGGTTCCATATTTGTTACTACTAGTTATAACAAGTGATGCAAGTGTGTATCAGTTAGTGTAGATTTGGTTGGAGAGTTCAGATGTTCATTCTGGAAAAAGTCTGTTCACAGACATAAGTGCTGCCAAAGATGGTTGCCATTTTGAGTGCACGGTTCCTGAGATTAGGATATGTCTCAAAGGGGAGAGATGCATAGAAATTAGGAAGGCAGCTTGACCTGAATGTGTCTTTCAGAGAGTCAAAATTCTGCAGTTCAGCCAGTTCCATTTGGTAAATTGTATCCACATTTTCTTTTTCTTTTTTTTTGTATCAAGATACTTTATTCTTAAAACTTTTGGCCCATTCTGCCACTGTACAAGCTACAAATGCTTGCTGAGCAGCAGACAGGTGCTCTTTCATAGCATGTCTGAAAAGTGAATAAAAATCCATATAAAAGAAATATTCAAATAGTTTCCATAGGAACACAGATAAGTGTGACCCCATCTCCTAATCTTACATATTGCTGCGTCTGTGCCAACCCTACTCTTACAAAGACATTTCAAAACTAGCAATAATTAAGTTAAATGGTCCCTCCAAATCCCTTAATTCAAGCAAAACACGCAGTTAATAGCTACAGAATGATATCTACACATTAATACTAGCTGAAGCACAAGTTGCTGGGTGATGTTTCATTCCACTTTCCCAAGCACAAGACACAGGCAGAGTGCCAACATCCTGCTCTTCTACTTTGGGTAGGTAGTTGCGGTTCTGGATTTGCTGCGCAAGTTGCCACGTTGGTCCTGACATCACATAGTAGATAGTCAGCCTCTGGAATCCATTGAAAGTAGAACAGTGTAAGCACCCATATTTTCTTTTTTTCTTTTTTTTTTTTTTTTGTGGAGACAGAGTCTCACTCGATCGCCCTTGGTAGAGTGCCATGGTGTCACACTGCTCACAGCAACCTCTAACTCCTGGGCCTAGGCGATTCTCTTGCCTCAGCCTCCCAAGTAGCTGGGACTACAGGCGCCCGCCACAACGCCTGGCTATTTTTCTGTTTTGCAGTTCGGCCGAGGCTGGGTTTGAACCCGCCACCTTCGGCACATGGGACCGACGCCCTACTCACGGAGCCACAGGTGCCACCCAGCACCCATATTTTCAAAGAGTATCCAGGGGACCACATGCATTTCTGGCAGGTCGCAGCACTCAACTATCTGGTCAAGGCCATCGCATGTTGGTCCTCATGTGCTGGATGAATAATACTTCTCGTATGGTTTAGGTCTTTTGCAGAAGAGGCTTTACATGAGCATGATCATAAAGGATGCAATTAAACGATCCGTATACTCCATCATTGATGTAATACATAAAGGTTTGTTCACTGGGCTCAGCACCTGTGGCTCAACGGGCTAGGACGCCAGCCATGTACACCTGAGCTGGCGGGTTCGAATCCAGCCCCGGGCCTGCCAAACAATGACGGCTACAACCAAAAAAATGGCCGGGCGTTGTGGTGGGTGCCTGTAGTCCCAGCTACTTGGGAGGCAGAGGCAAGAGACTCGCTTGAGCCCAGGAATTGGAGGTTGCTGTGAGCTGTGATGCCACAGCACTCTATCCAGGGTAACAGCTTGAGGCTCTGTCTCAAAAAAAAAAAAATTTCATCTTAATAAGATGACAAAAACTTCTAAAACAAAGACATTCCATGTCAGAAAGCATCTTCTAACGATGAAGTTGGGGATGTGGCTACAGAATGTTTTCCCAATAAATTAGAAGAAAACAGTAGAGTATTAAATCATATAAAGAATCTTTGGAGAGATAAAATGTGTGACTCAGATCTGATCCAGAGAGCATCACGGAAGCTAAAAAATTTGTTCTCTTAGCTGTATCAGTAAATGTCAAAAATTGTCAAGAAGTTTCTGGGAAAGATTTATAGATAAGCCTCTTAAAATGTTAGAGGCACAAAGTCATTCTATATTATAAGCATCTGAGAGATGAGGTAGGGAGAAAGAACAAAATAGGCTGAATTGGGGACAACTGGGAATTGAGACTGGGAGAAGCGCAAAGGGCATAGCTGCTGTGTTAACACACTGCTGAGTGGGGATTACACAGAGACTATGCCTGTTACCGGGTAACTCCTGGTCAGTCAGCAACGTGTTAACAGAGTAAATCCAAATTAATCCACACAGGTCACCCATATGATTCTTGAGAATTTTATAAAGCAGAACCAATGACAGTTTGGGATAAAAGGGGTAGGAAAAGGACAAAATCAAAGACCCCACGAATTCTCCTGGCAAGAAATGATCCAATTACTCAGCTACACAAACATGTACGTGCAACATTTCACTCCTCTTCTGAGAGAAGGGAGCAAGTCCAGGGAGCAGAGCATGAGCCCAGAAGGTGGACCCCCGAGTCAAAGAGGATTATTTTAATCCTGGAAAACAAACGTAGTTCACGTGTCTGGATTTCCAAATTGCTTGCTAACATTGACTCCTTTCATTTTCTACATGTTAGTATTAGAATGTCTATGACATTTTTTATCCTATGGCTGCCCCACCTTTATTTACTGGGAGTCAATGACTTCTTTGCTAAGTTTTACCTATTCACAGACCATGAAGAATTGTGCATGAGAATGAATTAGCTGTCATTCATGTACTTAATTTAGACAAATAATATTTGGGATTTTGATCCGATGAAGTGGAGATAGGATTTAGGATTCAGAGTTGTTGCGAAATGTGCTGAGACTTGCGGAGAGCTTAGAATATGGTGAATGTCTTTTGTATGTGAGATGGGTGTGAACTTTGGAGGCCAGAAGGCAGGCTATGAAAGGCAGAATAATTATCCCCCAAAGGTGTCCATGCCCTATTACCTTGCCCTGTTTCATTACATGAAAAAGAGTCTTATAGTTGTGACTGAAGTTGAATCCTTTAAGGAGAGGACATCATTCTGCACTATCTAGTAGGCCCAGGGTAAGTGGCTGAATTGCAAGCTCAGCTTTGTTGACACAGAGCAGAAAGAAGAGGCAAGGTGAGAGAACCATATTGCTGTCCAAAGGTCTAAAAAGGCAAACTCCAGGCAATCATAAAATACCAAGGAGATCAAGTAGAGCAAGGGGCTAAGAAAAGGCACCTCATAAAAATGTTTACAAAATCTAATAAAAATGTTGACAAAATCCAGGGCTCGCCTCTATGCTCTGCCTATGAAGATTGATCCTAATAAGCCTGCCCAAAACTTTTGAAAACAAATTCAAACACTGGCCAGAATCTAGATCTCAGAATGACCATCACGCAGGACACACCTTAGATAAATCTGAAGACCACTACAAAAGTTTCCAAAATAGACGTGCTAGAGTTGCTGCCCTTAGAAAGCAGGTGGGTATTAGTCTCTGAACTTAATCAGTTCAAAGATCTGCTAAAACAAAAAACATTTACGTAGGATTTAAACAAACCTAGAATTTTATTTTATTTTATTTTATTTTTTAAACTTCAGACTAATATGAGGGTACAAATGATTAGACTATATAATTTACACCTGAAAGGTTAAAATCAGACTTGTTGGGCAGCACCTGTGGCTCAAAGGAGTAGGGCACCGGCCCCATATGCCAGAGGTGGAGGGTTCAAACCCAGCCCCGGCCGAAAACAGTAAAATCAGAGTTGTTGCCGTGTCTTACAACATGGGAGTGTGACACTTTTCTATGCTTTGTACCAACTGGATGGGAAGCTACTGAATCCCCTCCTCCTCTCTCTCCTGCTTGAATTTAACTGAGATTGTCTCTCATGTGGGTCGGTGATTGTTAATCTCCTGGTTTCAGATTGGTATTGATAGAAATGCTCCAACTAACAGTTATACATACTCTTGAAAAAAGTGTTGAAATAGAGAGTCTCAGCAAAATAAAATAGAAAGAAGCAAAATAAAATTTTGCAAATAAATAATACACATATCATTTAAAAACAAAAGCTAATTGGATATACTTAAGAGTAGAATAGAGATTAAAACTAAAAGTTAGTAAATTTGCAGTTGATGTATAAAAATCATTCAATCTGAACTTGAGAGAGAAAAAATTAAAAGGAAAAAAATGGAGCAGAGCAGAAAGATCTTGTGTTCTCAGAGCCCCAGAAAGAAAGAACAAAGAGCGTGAAGCTAGAAAAGTAGAGAAAGAAATGGTGACTAAAAACTTTGCATATTTTACACAATACATAAACCCATATATTCAAGGTACTGAGCAAACCCCAAGCAGGTGAATTAAAGGGAAAAAAGTTGAAAGCTGCCAGAGAAAAAGTATGCATTACCTGTACTTCATAGATAACAAGCATTGGAAAGACTATAAAACTCTCATAATTAGTCACTGGGTTTAGAAGGCAGTAGCAAAATATTTTTAAAGCACTGAAAAAAAATTATCCTGAATTCTATGTCCAGCAATCATATATTTAAGAATGAAAGAGAAATAAAGACAGTTAAGGGAAAATTAAGAGAATTTGTTTAATGCAAATATAAAGAAAAAGAAACTTGGAACATCAGAAATAAAAGAACAACAAGATTGGAAAGTATCTGGGTAAATATTCTTTTGTTCTTCTCTTGAATTATTATTGTTACTTTATTTATTTATTTATTTATTTATTTATTTATTTATTTATTTATTTTGAGACAGAGTTTCACTCTTTCACCTTGGGTACAGTGCCATGACATTGTAGCTCACAGAAACCTCAAACTCTTGGGGTCAATTGATTCTCTTTCTTGCCTTAGCCTCCCAATTAGCTAGGACTACAGGTGCCTGCCACAATGCCTGGCCAGTTTTTTCTGTTTTTAGAAGAAATGGGGTCTCTCTCTTGCTCAGGCTGGTATTGAAGTGGTGACCTCAATGGCCACCCAGAATGCTAGCATTACAGCACACTGTGCCTGGCCACTTCTCTTGAATTATTAAAAAATCATTTGGCAGTTGAATTCAGCAAGTATAGCATTGCTAGAAGAGACTTTCAGTACATGTAGATATAATTTACAAGGCAACTACTGTAGTAGAAAGGAGTAGGGGTCATGTATTGTGGCATTATTTCTATGTTCCAAGTGACATTGTCAATATTGATTCTGAATAAACTTTAATGTTAAATGTGAAAAGAGGTAAATATATATATTATCATCCTTAATTATAGGCCTATCAATAATTGCATTAAATTTAATCTAAAGATACCAATTAAAACAGAGATTTCTAGATAAAATAAAATAACACAATACAACTGTATTTTGAATATAAGAAATGCACTTCAAATACAATAATATCTATAGAATAACAATAGAATGTAGAAAACGTTATGCCAGCCAATAATGAAACAGAGGAAGGTTAAAGTGGCTATATGAATATTGAAGAAAACACATCACAGGGGAAAAGAGACATTACATAAAAGGTATAAAAGGATTCATTCAAAAAGAAAACTTAGCAATTCTAATGTACATCTAACAACACAAAGCGAAATACATGAAGCACAAACAGAACTGAAAGGAGATATAGATAAATTCGCAGTTACAGTTAATTTCAACACTTCTTTTTTAGTAATGTTGTAAATATAGTGGATAGAAAATCAGTGAGAATACAAAAAAGTTAAAAGACCATAAGCTAATTGGACCTAATTAATATTTATAAGACACTCCACCCAAATGAACTTGGAGTACTGGACCTGATAGATCATGCCTTGTGACATAAATCAAACTTTAATAAACTAAAAAATGTTAAAATAGTACAAAGTATGTTTTCAGGCCTTATGAAACTAAACTAGAAATTCCTAACAGAATGTTATCAAAAAAATCTTTAAACACTAGAAAATTAAGCAATACATATCTAAATAATTATGAGTCAAAGAGGCAGTCTTAGAAAATACTTTGAACTGAATAAAAATAAAAAAATTATAAGATGAAGCCAAAACAGAGCCTAGAAGAAAATTAAAGCATTCAATGCTTATAAACAGAAAGGATTTTAGTATAATAACCTAAGATTCCATCTAACAAATAAAAAAAGAAATAGAGAAATAAACCCAAGTCAAGCAGAGGAAAGATAAAAACAAGGAAAAAAATGAGATCAACAAAATTGAAAACAGAAAATCATTAGAGAAAAATAAAAACTAAACAATATCTTTTTCTTTAAATTAACCAAGTTCATAAAACTTTAGAAAGACTTAAGAGAGAAAGCAGTTGTCAATATTAGGAATCAAAGGCAAGATACCCATTGCCAGATAATGACAGAATGACAGAATAATAAGGGGATACAACAAACCATTCTGCACCCTTTAATGTGATAACTGAAATGAAATGTCACAGACCTAATTCAGCTCTTTTCAAACAATTTCAATGTTTTTGTTTTTGGACACTCTATTACCTCACTTGACTCCTACCACGTTCCAGTATGTTACCGGCACAGACAACATCTCTGTACTCTGTAAAGCTTGTTATGTAACTTCTCTGTTCCATAATCATGAATTTTTTCTAGTCATTTATTAGAAAAAATTATTTAACATAAAAGATCTATCATGATATAACACCCCTTATCATGATATATCATGATAAGATCTATCATGATATGACACCCCTTGGTATGTCAGCATCTTTTACTATGACTTGTTCTTTTTTCCTTTGGAAAAATTATGTTGCCCATTTTTATCCTAAAACACAATTATATCTCATGCACACCTAGTATGACCATCCAAGATTCAGAATTGCATATTCCTAGATTGTCTAGAAATCCTCATTTTCCCTTTGAAGATTATTCCTCCATGTTAATTTATATGTTCTTTTTCACATGCTCCTATTATATCCATTTTTGCTTCACATTTTGGTGCATGTTATGTTTTTGACATCCTTTGTGGTTCTGCCTTCCATTAGAATGTCTGAAATTTACAGGCACTGACTGCTTATTTCTTACTAGATCTTCACTGATCTCACAGGGTCTGGCTGGCAGCAGCCACTCAATAGCTTTAGATGAGCAGGTGCATAAAGCAGGAGGAGGAAGACTCCAACAGTAGCCCAATTGAAAAACAGGTACTCAATTTTCATTCACTTCCAAAATGGAAAATTAGTAGGACTTAAATATGTGGATCCTCTTGTCCTTTAAGTTTCCTAAAGCGATTACTTGAACTTTACTTATAAAAATACTATTAACGTAATATTGATCCACTACATTAGACTGTAAATGATTTAACTTGACATAGTCTATCATTTCCTGTCATACTCATCTTTTCTAACTTATAAAAGTTCTTTGACATTTACTCTACATTACACAATTATGTCTCTTTTCCCTTTTGCTTTGTACAAGTAAACACAACATACAGTCACATGGCATTTGTTTTATGGCAAAGTAGATGCAAACACCATTATATCATCATTATATATGAAACTTCATTAAAGATTCTCAGAAGAACATAGCAAAGGAATAAGACCATGCAAAATTTTTGTTATTTCAGAGGTTGCATTTATTTGCTAATAACTTGTTTCACTTACTTATATTGTAAATGGGTTTATGTCACAATTTTTTTTCAAAGGAGAAAGAATTTTTTAAATTAGTGGCATTGGTCTGTTCTATTAGGTAACGCAATGTGACAAAGTGACTCATCTGGATGACAGACTATTGGAGTTGAAGGAGGAAAAATAAGAAATGACATTTTACTCAGACAGTCGTCTTCTGCTTGCTCATCCTCCTAGGAATTAAACTAGTCAAAATAGCAAAATTGACTGGAATGTGTCCACAATGTCAATACATCTCTTGTGGAACAGAAAAGCAAGTATCTTGGGCAGACTTTAATTTCTTCTATGGACAGCAGAGTCATTTGCTTGCATGCACGTGCGTGTGATTTTCCTGCGAAGAACCAGTTCTCTGCAGGAGTGTGGTGCACTTTCTCTTGAATGGTCAGCCTGCTCTGCATCAGATCATTTCAGAAAACTTCAGGCAGGTCTAAGATGACCTATGTCCATGCTGAGGGGACAGTATTATTTACCCCAGAGTGACAGCTCTGTCCAGAGATGCCCTCGAGCATACACATGGCTGTTGCTCAGAGGCTTAAAATGGGATAGTTGCTGAGGATGAGACTTGTTGAAACGGCAATGACAATAGGTTTGAAAATTCCACATCCATTAGGCTTGCAAAGGGAAAGGGGGATATCCAGGATGTAGGGTAGGAAATGATTTCAAGAAATGAAAGAGACTTCCAGAAGTCATTTTGTCCATTTTGTCCATGACCACATACAGTGGCATGACCTTCCTCAGAGTAGCTGGGAAGCAGTAAGGAGTTCCCTGAGCAAACCGCCAGTGCTTTTCTGGACCTGCTCACCTGTGGCCATTTGGCTACTTCACAGGAGTTTTAGTTTACTCTTCTGTTTATCAGAAAAAAACAAAACCTTCAAAATAGGGCCAGAATTGAAAAAAGACTAAAAATTACTTATTGGCCAATGTTACTACTTTTGACTTACATAGAAAGGCTTGGCTATTTAACCAACTTAGAACTCTTCATTTGAAGTGTCTACAGCAACGGTTGTGAACCTGTGGGTCATGACCCCTTTTTTAACAATGTAAATACATATCAGATCCTGCATATCAGATATTTACATTACAATTCATAACAGTAGCAAAATTACAGTTATGAAGTAGTAACAAAAATAATTTTAGAGTTGGGGGTCACCACCACATGAGGTGGTATTAAAGGGTCATTAGGAAGGTTGAGAACCACTGGTCTACAGAATCTTTCCTTATGTGTGGCAAGCCGGCCTTCTGTTCCAGAACACAAAGGTTCTCTGTGACTTTCCTTACACATTAGTTACATTCTTCGTTCTCCAGATGATCACAGCAGAACCCTGCTCCTCATGAATACCTGAGTTCTTTCAGAAGGACACAGGTCATGAGCTCGTGATCCTAACTTCTCAGCACCTTCACCAGGGCCGCAATCTGTACCATATGGCTCTGTTTTTCAACATTTTTTATCTCACCCCACACTTGAACCTATAGTTAAACTTCTGAGGCACACTTAAATTATATTGATTTAAAAAAGTAAAAAAAAAAAAAAAGAATATACTTACTGTGCTTTGAATTTCTTTCAAAAATAATTTAATGATCTTTAAAAATTTTTGTGGTAACCTAAGATCCTCTTATGTCACCCCAGCGTGCCGTGGCACAGCAGTTGAAAACCACTGCCATACGGTCTTTCTCACACCTTTCCTCCATAAAGGCAGAGGTCTGTTCCTTTCCTGAAGTCTTAGTCTCTCATAATATTAGCGTCCTTATACCTGTACTGGACACTAAGTAATATGTTTACATTTTTCAAGTCATAAAGGAAGTGTTTCTGAAGAGGTTTCTGAAGGGATGACTTAAGTGTTTCAGGTTCCTTGAAATTTAGTTGCTGCAAACAACTAATGAACTTGTGAAAAGTTGCTTAATTTCATCAATAGTTTAGAAAAATAAAAAAAAACTACTGTGAAATACACGTTGCTTTTTATTTGTATTTCTTTTTTCTTTTGATGTCATTTTATTTATTTATTAAATCATAAAGAGTTAGATCATGTATACATTAATGCATTGATGGGGTACAATGTGCTGATTTAATATACAATTTGGAACACTTACACCGTACTAGTTAATATATCCCTCACCTCATTTACTTGATTATAGTGTTAAGACATTTATCCTCTATACTTAATAGATCCGACATGTACCCTTGCAATATGCACCATAGATGTGATCCCACCATTCACCCTCCCTTCATCTGACCTCCCTCTCCCCTCCAATCCCTCCTCCCTCCTTCATCCCGGGCCACATTTGTAATCTAGTCTTCATATGAAAGTGTGAGTGATTGTAAATTGATTTCATAATAGTACTAAGTACATTCAAAACTTTTTCCTCCATTCTTGAGATACTTAACTACATAGGATATGTTCCTATGTGGAACACACGTTGCTTTTAAAAGTAGAAAAATATAACAGAGTAATATCGAAAGTGGATAAATATATTACAAAATGGGTGCTCTTTACTCTGAGAATGTAAACTTTTACCCCAAATCACTAAGAATTTGGAAGAGTCCCATAAAATGGAAAATTTATATGGTTTTTGACCTATTTGTCCGTCTATGTAAAATTTATGTCAGGAAATTTTCACTGTAGTATGATTTATACTGACAAAGCATTAGATATTATTTAAATATCTATTTACAAGAAAAAAAAATGAGATAAACTGTGTTGAATCTAAATTCTAAAATTTTTCGAAGAATGGGATAGAAATGTGCTGGGTATCTGATAACCAGGAAGGATGCTCATAAGTATGGTTGAAAAAATTAAGTTGCAATAAAATGTGTATAATATTAGCCCATTACAAAGTTAAAACAAAACTAAAACAATTGGAAAATTTCTATATGTGTAGACAAAATTTATGTTATCTGTACTATTACTTTTTTTGAGATAAGGAAGAGATGGGTGGAACTAATTATCTTTTTCTATATAATTGCATCATTTAATAGGTATTACTTAGGATGTCTAATAATGTTTAATGATGAATTTAACATTAAAAGCATGGCATTTGGGCAAGATAACTAATCTTTTCAGTACCTCATCTATGCTATTACAGTAGTAGCAGCTGCCTTCTAATAATTTGCCCTAATACCCATGGGGATTTATTATTATTTGGCTGATTAAAGAAGGTAAACTTAAGCAGTATTTGTCGAACAAAAGAGAGGCTCAAGTTTTTAAAGCAAAAAGAGCAAATCAGGAGGGAGGAAACTTACAAAAATTATTCATCAAGAAATTTCATTGGTTTTCAGAAATAACATAGGTCAGCGATTGGTCTTATGAACTAGATTTTTAGCTCTAGAAGGAGTGATGTGACTGATTTTTCAGTTGATTGCCTCTCTGGCCCTGACAATTCAAAAGGGCTTGCATTCCTAAAATAAAATATTTCTTCCTTTCTTTTCTTTTTATTATATGTTATTTTATTGAACAAATTTACTTAAATTAATGAGTTATAAAATACAAATAAAACAAGTCCATCAGTGAGGAGAAAATGTTTTAAAGTAAAAAGAATATCAATTTGGAGGAGGAGTTGGTAGCCTGGCTTATTTGAAAAGGTTAAGAAGAAGAGTATACGAAGATATCAAGAATAAATTAACATGGATTAGCATATCCAGCTTACTAACATCACAGCATCACCATGAGTGTGATGGGTATCTGATAACCAGGGAGGATGTCCATAATTAACTGGAAAGCAAAGTTGTCATTAGACAGCAAAGTCAATTCTTTTTTGTACCTATATTATTTTGCCACTAAATATTGCTTGTATTGTCAGGGTTCTCTAGAGAAACAGAACCAATAGAGTATGTGTATGTGTATGTATAATATTTACAAGGTATATTGCAAATATACAGTATATTTATATAATAAAAATATATTTTTACATTCATCTCTCAGTATCTGCCTGCTGGGGTTGGCTCCAGGGTCCTCTGAGGGCACCAAAATCAGCAGATGCTCAGTCCTCCAGTCAGTCCCAAAGAACTTGTGGATGAGAAAAGCTGTACCTCTCTAATTACAGGTTCTGTATACCAAGAACGTTGTATTTTTCAGTCAGCATGTAATTTATTTTGTAAATTACAGCTGGCTGAATATACAGATGTAGCACCTGAGGATAGAGGGGGCTGAGAGAGATGGAAAAAGAGAGAGAAATAGGAAGAGAGAGAGAGATTATAAGGACTTAGCCTGTGTAATTATGGAAGATGAGAATTTAGAAGTCACACAATCTGCCCTCTGCAAGCTGCTGACTCAGGAAAGCCAGTAGTGTAATTCAGTCTGAAGTGGAAGGCCTGGCGGCAAAGGGAGCTGATGATCTAAATTATAGGCCTAAACCAGAAGATGAGAAGAGATAGCCTAGATCAAGCAATGAGGCAGAAAAAAGGGGCCAACTCTTCCTTCCTCTGCCTTTTGCAATTCAGGCCCTCAGTGGGTTGGATGGTGTCCACCCATACGGAGAGGATTATCAGTTCAAATGCTAATTTCACCCTGAAACACTCTCAAAGACACATCTTATCCAGGAAAAATGTTTAATCTAGGCACCCAGTGGCTCAAATTGACATATCAAATTACCAGTCATGATAATAGAAATAAAATCATTATAAATTTAACAAATACACCTAATCTTTGAGTGTCTGCTAGTATCAGTCACAACTCTAAGTGCCGGGAATACATTAATGATCAAAATTGGCAAAGATTATATCCCTGCAAATTGTACATTTGACCAGTACTTGAACACTTTCCAAGGCAGAAGAGAACCTTAGTAAGCATTGAGCTCATTGTATTTAATTTATAGGTGATAGGCATGTAGCAGTGGGTCTCAAATTTCAGGGTGCACCAGAATGTCCTAGGGGATATTATGGTAATGCCAGTTCTTAGATTCCAATCTGAGAACTTCCTAGGATGCCCAGGAATCAGCATTTTACAAAGCATCTCTGATGATTTGGTATTTGGGCACCATACTTTCAGAAACAGTGAACTACAGAGTATCAAGAGGGTTGACACATCTCTGCTAGAGTACAATTGTCTCCCACACCTGGCAACAGAATGGCAGATGTAGACACTGTGTTAGAAATTATTCCCACCTTCACACAGTTCATTTGCCCAAAATTGGTCAATATAGTTGCTCATTGTTCTTATTATAATTTATTGTGGGCATTTGAAACAAATTTGTTAAAGACACTGGCCTGGGGACAGAGTGTCTCTATGAAACTCCATCTCCTCATTTTACCTCCTCTACAAACCTGCCTTTTTCCCTGTTTGGGCTCAATGGGACATCTAGAATTATTATGCTAAATACAGCAGTTCCTCTATTCAAACTATATTAGCTAATTTTCTGTCTCAAGATCCAAGAGTTCTATGGAACCATCAAACAAAAGCCATGGGCCTGGCTTAAAGCTAACAATACTAAGTAGCAGATATGAAAGTGATTCCAAATTCAGTGTCTTTCCCTCTTATCATCCTTTCCCACATACTCTAATTTGATGCCAAAACATTGCAGGCTCTTGGGTTCTTTGTGTTCTCCACTAATCCGTAGCCTTTGGTTCACATGGTTCATAAGTTACAAGAAATAAAGCCAATTCTATTTCGGTTCCTGAGAGGGTATCTATCTACTTTGCAGTGAAAATTAACCTAAATTTCTTCAGCAGTGGTTGTTCTGTAATTACAGAGGAGTGGGGAAAGGACTGCCCGGGGTACCAGTTGGAACAGCTGCAAGAGTGTTAACGTTCCAGTTTGGCCTCGGACCCAGCTGGTAGCTACCTCTCCTGGAGAAGAGATTTGCTATTACCCTTCAGGGAGTGCCTTGACATGAGTGTGAGGGGGATTTTGCTTGTTGCAGGAGGTTTTAATTCCTTTGTGTGGCTTTCTTTCTCTGTGAGAGATAAGAGGCAGGATAATATCTGGCTTACTAAAGAAAAGTAATCAGTATGGTGTCACATGTCTGCTTGAGTGCCTCCAAAGCTGACCTGCTAGTGTGTCTAATTTATTGCTCCTGGTGAGAAAGTTTATAGCTAAAAACAAAGCTTATCTATTCTTGGATTCCCCCAAAGCAGCTTCCTTGCAACTGTTTGTCAGGGGGTTTGTTGATTTTTTTCTTAGGCTTTTGTTTCTTTCTTTATTTACTTTCTTTCTTTTTTTTTTCTTTAATGAAAAGAATAGTGCGAAATAAAGATATAAAATGTGAAACTTCAATGGATAGTTAATTAACCCAGCAAAATTTTCTCCCTTTTCTAATAAGAAGAAATTAAAATAACACGAAACATACAACACTTTGGAATATTGCTCCTTGGAAAACTATTTAAAAGGGAAAAGATACCATAGAGTGTTTTAAACAAGCCTCAGCGTCTTACTGTCTGTCAGAGAGAATACTTGGAATACTAGGAATCATTAAATCTGGAATTGGTCTTGATTCTTTATACTTGAAATTCATTCTTTACCTATGAAATAAAGAAAAGAAGAATATCTACCAACTAAATTGTGCAGAGATGAAATTGATGATGTATAAAACATGCGTTGTAAATTATAAAAGGCTCAACAAATATGAGATTGTCTTCTTATTGGGGCATGATTTACACTGTACTTTTCAATGTACAGTTCTTTGAGAGTTGCCACATAGTAATGTAATTGTCACCACCCTTAAGGACTGGAACAGTTCCACTGCCACCCCCCAAAGTAGACTTCAGGCCTCTTAAGAGTCAACTTTTTCTCATAACCTCAGTCTTTCCTAAACATTGATTTTACTTTTTCCTCATAGTTTTACCTAAGGATTTTTTTTTCCCTTGGGAAACAACACATTTGAGACTTATTTGTGCTGTTGCGTGCACCAGTACTGTGTTTCCATTTCATGCTATGGTCTTATGACATCATGTAAACATTCCCCAGTGAAGACCACATGGATGTGTTCTCTTTTGGTGATCATGAGTAAATCTGCCATAAACATGACATACAAGTTACTGTATGAATATAGATTTTAATGTCTCTCGGGTGAATACCTGAGTACTTAGGGTTGCTAGATCCTATGGTGAGTGTGTATTTAACTCTGCAAACTTTAAACTTTAAAAACAACTCATTTCCAAATATAATGGTACTAAAACCCTCAGTGTATAAGGATTCTAGTTATTCTGCATAATCACCAGTACTTGATATTGGCATGTTTTTCTTTTGTCTTTAGGTGTGTAGTGGAGGCTCATTAAAATTTTAATTTATCTCTGGTTTTGGGATTTTGTTATGTGGTTGCCCACAATATTTTAAGGGTGGTTTCAGAGATTATCACTTCATGACTTCCATGCATTATTGATCTTATCTGAGTGACAAGGTTTATTTTTCCTATTGCAAAATTTAAACATAGAAACATTATTATAACATATATTACTATTCTGAGAATGAGGCATCCTTAAACAACAGAGGGAAACGGTTCTATTTTCTAAGAGAAGACACAATAAAAAAAAGCTAAGAAGAGGGGCGGTGCCCATGGCTTAAAGGAGTGGGGCGCTGGCCCCATATGCCGGAGGTGGCAGGTTCAAGCCCAGCCCCGGCCAAAAACAAAAAAGCTAAGAAGAGGATAAGAATGACAAGGTAGGCTCGGCGCCTGTGGCTCAGCGGGCTAAGGCGCCAGCCACGTACACCTGAGCTGATGGGTTCGAATCCAGCCCGGCCCGCCAAACAAAAATGACGGCTGCAACCAAAAAATGGCCGAGCGTCGTGGCAGGTGCCTGTAGTCCCAGCTACTTGGGAGGCAGAGGCAGGAGACTCACTTGAACCCAGGAATTGGAGGTTGCTGTGAGCTATAATGCCATAGCACTCTATCCAGGGTGACAGCTTGAGGCTCTGTCTCAAAAAAAGAAAAAAAAAAAAAAAGAATGACAAGGTAACAATGGGTTTAATAGGCTTATATTCGTTTACTCATTTTATAACAAATTCAATTGGCATTAATCTTTTGGCACTTTAAAATTTTCATTTTAAAGACAAATGGTCATTATTTTACCCTTATTCATGTTTTTCTTCTTGCTTCATGATTTAATAGGTGAAGAAATAAAATATTACATCTGGCAGTGACTTTTCATAGCAACATTCTGTTTCAGGTATGAACTACTTCGTACTATTTGATTAATGAAGAATTCTGCACAAATTTCTTCTGCTTATGTCATTTGCTGTAATTAATCTATTATAAATAAGACAATTTTTCTTATCTTATATAAATGAGTTTTTACTAGGAGGCAAATATGTTATTTGCATAATTTTTTCCCATCCACATATTGTGCTAAAAGTATACTTTTTATTATTGTTTTATTGTATTTTTGAATATTTCTGCAAAATTCACCAATCAAATATCCACACAAAAAATCTAAATGTTAAGATGGATATTTCTGAAAACAAATTGTCCAGATTCTTTCTGAACTCCCATTCCAACAGACAGCGGACAAATGTTCCCTGTTGTAGGCAGATACTTGGGTGTCACATGGTTAGAGCGGGAGACTGGGAGATGGGTCTGAGGCTGGACACGGGGGCTTGAAGAGTGGGTACAGGCATTAAAGTGAACAGCCCGCAAGCAGAAGCTAACTAGAGGGGCTGATAACTGCAGGGAAGAGCTGGCTTCTACCAGCTTGTTAGCTGTCTCTGGCACCTTACATGAATCTCGGCTAATTTCTAATTTGAATATCATTTACATTGTGGTTTTAAAATTTCTCTTCCCTTGAACTCACCATGACAGCTCCGAGCATCCATATAAAGTATGAAAGTGGGCGAGAACCCAATTCTAGGAATTATGACCCCAACTCTTAGTAAATCCAACCCCTTGGTCTTGAATATTCCTCTCCTCGATTAGTAAAACTACAAAAGATCTAAAACCATTTCGTCTCAGACCACCTGTTCTTTGCAGTCTGCCTGCTCTCCTCCCTGAGAGTGAACTTGCACCTTCAATTAGTATCTGACACTTGCTTGGCTTATGAGGCGCATCCGAAATTCTTTTCCTGAAGAACATTGAGAACTTGGAACGTCCTCCACGTGGAGGCCAGTGACAATGGCACTGGGGGATTCTCCTCTGGGGGACAGAGACATACACGCAGACGCTGAGTGATGTAAATAAACCGGCATCTTAGAAAACCATTCCCCAATTCTGTGTCTCAGGCTTTCTTTCCTTTTCCCTTCCTAACCCTGATGGTTACTCTACTTCTCTTCTCCTAATTCCTCACTCTCGCTCTCTGACAAACCAAAGACACCTGGGGTTTTGAATGTCCTCACCTGAAGCATCAGAAACATGTTTGGCCCTTTCTTCTTCTTTCCTGCTTTCTTTTTTCTTCCTGTGGTGGGGAGGTAGCTCTTAAGTGATTTTCATTTAAGACACCGAATTTAATTAAAAATGTAATTTATATGAAATGCCAACTACTTCCACCAATAAACATGTACTGAACAATTATTATATGCATCAACATTAGACAGTGAAGGCACAAATATGAGTTAGGCAAAGCTGGTGTCCTTTACACAGGAACTGTCTAAGTAAAAGACAATCTTGAACTTATTATAAAATGGATTCGCTAACACAGGCGTGTACCCAGGAGTTAGCAAGCAAAGAGGATGTACTGATGGGTTCTGCCTGGAAGGAAGGGGTATCAGACATACAACCTCACAAAGAATATGGAAATGAAGCTCAAAAGGTGAGGGCAGACTAGATTTTTGGAACCACCCTGCCTTAAGGAAATCTGGACAAGTTATTTAAAACAGCTGCCTTAAGGCATTGAACTGCTTACAAAGGATTAAACAATTTTTAACTTTAAGGAGCTCAGAATAAACAGAACTGCAGAGAGAGGTAAGCCCACCATTTAGGTGTTCCTTCCCCCTTAGGGACAACTATGGAGCCCAAAAGAAGGGACCGAGAGGCTGAGAAGTTGTTCAGAATGTCTGAGAGTCTGATAGTCTCTTAAGTCGAGTGGAACAAAGCTGGAGTCCACGATCCCCGGCAGCGAGTGGGAGCCTGCTCACCCGGCTGGGCGGTGGGACTGCAGAGAAGAGTCGGAGTGAGTTAGAAAAATGCCAGCCCTCCAAAGGACTGCAACGCCAGTGTCAAATGCATGCGGGCGTGCAGTAGGTAACTCCTGAATGACTTCATAAATGATCGGATCTGTGAATCAAGCAAGTGATGACCCCTCTTTCTGCCAGCTGCCCCATCAGAGAGCACACAGTGGCTAAAGGCCGCATGGCAGAGCCGAGTGGGTGTCAAGTGCCAAAAGTACATGAATCCACAGGGTTGAGGTTCTGAGGTAGCCCAGTCTGTCCCACTTGGAAAACTGAGGGGAGGAGAGAGCAAGGAAAAAGGGCAGGATGATGAGAGAGAAGAATTCAGTTAAAAAGCAGGGGGACGCCATTCGATTAGATAGCAACCATAGTTTCCTACCCTTTACAGGAAATGTGTTCCCTAAATCCACTGTGACATTTGCTAATTATATTCAGATCAATTTCACTTTGTACCACATTGGAAGTAGTTTTATTTTGCCTGTGGTTTGTGGACATGTCTGATCACTTTGGATTCTCAGCCCCTCTCTAGAACACTGGTATTTAAGGGCTTGAATCTCCAAATTAAACTATTTTCTTACCTCATTGAAATTGTTTTCCAAGGTCCCAAAACTTAGAATTTCACACTGAGCACTCAGAGAAAGTGGGAGTTATTCAAATCTGTGCACGCTTTCTTGAAAAATGAGAGTTGTGAGTGAACAAAGGCCAAGTTTCCATTTTGCAGCTGAATGATAAATGAGGCGAACCTAGCACGGCTTTGACACAAAATACGAAGTAAAGATTTGTCTTTTTCTTCCTCTTCTCATGCTTAGAAGAACAAGCAGACTGCCTGAAAAAGTGTTTTTATTCAAATAGCAAACTTGGGCTTATTGAACTGTTTTCTATGTCATGTGTTTATAAATATTCTTCTCCTCAGTTCCTTCCCCTTCTCGCAAGCTGATATTCTGTATGGTGTGCATTCATGTGAAATTGTTTAAAGGATGAAAATCAAAAGTCAGGAAATGCCTAGTTAAGGATCTTAGGACCAATGAGAACTTGGCCAGATTGCAGACCCTGGGCAAATTATGACACCGTTTTTACCACATGAACAGAACTGCATTGAAGGAATAAATTTAACAAGGGAAAGAAGAATAGAAAAATTACATTCAGGCCACAACACCCACACATTTGGGCTGTAGAACCTTTGGAATTTCCTGACAACTGTTCTAAAGTTTGGGTTTTGCACAGGGATACTGTGGTAACATAGTATTTGTATTTAATTTCCCTGGACTTACAAAGGAAGAAAGCTTTCTAGAGAAATACTTAGTTCTTAAAAGTTCTTAATTCACATGTCTTTATGGGCCAGCAATGGAACTAAACAAATTAAAACAAAAGATTCATATATCTTTATACATTTTCACTCTATACGTTGGTTTTGAGAATTTTTCCTGAACAATGGTCAGCACACTGCTAAAGTGAACTTTTTTTTTTTTTTGAGACAGAGCCTCAAGCTGTCACCCTGGATAGAGTGCCTTGGCATCACAGCTCACAGCAACCTCCAATTCCTGGGCTCAAGCGAGTCTCTTGCCTCCGCCTCTCAAGTAGCTGGGACCACAGGCGCCCACCACACGTGTGGCCATTTTTTGGTTGCAGCTGTCATTGTTGTTTGGCGGGCCCGGGCTGGATTCGAACCCTCCAGCTCCGGTGTATGTGGCTGGCACCTTAGCCCATTGAGCCACAGGCACCGAGCCGCTAAAGTGAACTTTTAACACTTTACCACTCAAAGTCTAAAAATTCAAGCATTTGTGCTTTAAAACAATTTCAGCAAGGAATGAACTTGGTCAAAGGTGATTGAAGAAGAAAGAGTCTGAACTGGGGAACCTTCACTGTCTCACCTTTTCTCCGGCCCAAAGTCGTAATGATTAAATCATCAAGTTTTCACAAGGATGAATCTTTAGTATGCCTTCTTGCTCCATATATGCAAATAATAACCATGTGTGGTCATGTGCTTTTCTAGACAAGGACAGGTGAATATGTTGGTATCTTCTGAGAACTAAGAACCGATGGCTGTTTAAACACAATTTTCCTTCCAACTTTCCAAAGAACTTGAGGATTTTAAGCAAAATTTTTGGGCGATTGTAAGTCTGAAAAATCATGCTTTTTATGGATGCATAACCACCTGGCATCAAAATATCTTCTGAATAGCACAGATTCAAATGTATAAAGAGTATGTGAATTATCATGCTTTGTAAGTTTAATTTAGTTTCAGAAAGATGGTCAAAATGGATCAGTTAACCACTTATCTCTTAAATTGGATGAGAAAATTTCATATACTAAATTGAAAAACTATTGGATTAAAGGTAGAATTTTATCCTTTAAGTCATTAAATCTGAATATACTTATTAATGACAGTTTTGCTCTACTGAATAACAATGATAACAGTAGCTAATGCTTTTTGATTTCTTACTTTGTGCTAGTCATTGTGCCAAGCTTTGCCTACTTATCTCATACAAGCCACTCAAAAAACCTGTATTGAAAATATTATCTCCTTTTTACTTAAATGGAAAGAGCTATTTGCCATGGTGTGTGAACTTGTGTGGTAAGTGTACATAGTGACAAGAAGTGCAAACTGGTGCACACTGAATTCTGGCACACTGTTGGTAAATACTACTCAACAGAAAATACAGTGACAACTACAACACATCTCCTTCACGATCTAGCTGAATTCTAGCATCTGGAGAGTGAAAAATGTGTGAGAAAAATGAATTTAGATTCCAGCTGTCCCAAATGAGAAGCTGACTGTTGAAGAAATAAACACTGAAATATTGGCGCTTTCACCAGGGGCTGTCAATATATTACAAATATTTTAATTACTCTAAGGGACAAAAAGGTAAACAAAATAATTCCCTCAATTCTGTGATGTGCTAAAAATTGAGAAATGGCAGCTCTTGTTTATTTGTCCAAGTTACTTCTTGAAGGTCATTTTTTTAGGGAAATCTTTGTGACTGGGAAAGAGGAATTCTTTTCTCTTGTGGCATTTGTTCACACATGGAATAAGCCAAATTTACAGTTGAGAATTTTATCCATTTATCAACAGCTAATAAGGAGGAGATATTGGAAAATGCAATTCTATAAAAATGTCATCTCAAGAACTAATCTTAGGTATCTTTATTAGTTGAACTTTTGATTATTTGTTTTAAATTTATTTTAATTTTTGTCCAAGTTATGCATTTACATGTTTTAAAGAGGCAAGGATAATATTTCTATAAGGTTTTTAGCAAGAAACAAAAGTTACCTGCCTTGTCCACTCCAATGTCTTCCTTTCCTGAGGCATGATGTTACAAATATATTGCTACTTCCAAATTTTTCCATTCTAGTTATTATCTATCAGTCCTAATGTGCAAGATGAACTTGTAGTTATTTACTTTCTCATCCCACCCTCATGTACACTTCCTACCTCAATCTCCCCACTGTACTTATCATAGACATATTTGGTTTTTACATTATGATGACTCTGTAATTTGACATTATTTGGTTTTTACATTATAACTCCACCAATCCTATTTATAACTGACGCATTATATACCATAACTATTTCCCCATGCAACATTTTGTTTTCCTTAAAGCTAGCAATGGTCTTGTATTTCTTCACTTACTTTTGTATGCTAATACGTTACTATTTACTTATTAATACTTATTACTGATATATTTCCCAATTATCCCCATATTATATATCTCTCAAGATATTAGGACAACTTTATATCTCTAAATAACTCCCTCCAGAGTATCCTGAACTGCTCCAATCTGGATTGTTTTTCCATCTACACTGGCATTAGTTATCTACCGCCACAAATTTCTTGGCTTAAAATAGCACATATTATTTCTGAGTCAGAAATCCAGGCACAGCATAGCTGAATTGTCTGTTAAGAATCCCACTGGTGGCTCGGTGCCTGTGGCTCAACGGGCTAAGGTGCCAGCCATGTACACCTGAGCTGGTGGGTTCGAATCCAGCCCGGGCCCGCCAAACAACAATAATGGCTGCAACCAAAACATGGCAGGGCGTTGTGGCGGGTGCCTGTAGTCCCAGCTACTTGGGAGGCAGAGGCAGGAGAATCGCTTGAGCCCAGGAATTGGAGGTTGCTGTGAGCTGTGATGCCATAGCACTCTATCTGAGGTGACAGCTTGAGGCTCTGTCTTAAAAAAAAAAAAAAAAAAAAAAAAAGAATCCCACTGGGCTGAAATCAAGGTATTGTCTGGGTCTGGGTTCTCATTTGCGGCTCAGTGTCCTCTCCCAAGTTCATGTGACTCTTGCTAGGACTCAGTTCCTTGTGGTTGTAGGACTGAGGCCCTCAGCTTCTACACCCACCATTCTCCATATTGTCCTTGCCACATAAATGGCTGGCTGCTTCTCGTAAGTGAACAGGAGAGAATCTCTGATGTTTCAAATCCAACTTCATCCCTCTATGATCTCTAGATCCTCTTTTAAAGGGCTTACCTGATTAGGTCAGGCCTCACCCAGCATAATCTTCCTTTTGGATAACTTCATCAACTGATTAGGGAACTTAATAACATCTGCAAAAATCTCTTCACCATATAATTATGGGAGTAAGAGCCCATAATACTTCATGGTCCTGCCCACAAGCATGGAAAGGCTTGTATATCAAGAGGGAGAAATCTTCGGAGCCATCTTAGAATTCTACTTACCACTATACCTAACACCTGGAAGACATCTAGGAAACTCCATTCACTACCTTCATAGGAATTCCCTGAGTCTTTCCCTTGAGTTGGATCCCCTGTTTCCTGGACTGTTTTTTTTTTAATCACATTTTTAATTTGTAAGGTTTTGTGTTCACTGAATATTTCTGTTTCATAGTATCTACTTCTTGCTTCATAGATTCATATCTTCTTGAATATGTTAATAACAGTTATTACAAAGTTTTTAATTTCCATTTGTATTGGCATTTAAAATTAGAGTTATTTTTTTTCATAAATGCCTGGCAGTGCTCAGCTGTCTGCTTATATTTAAGAGTGGCACACTAAAAATAAGATTGGGAGGAGGCGGGATGCTTCTCAATGATGCTATTCTCCCTAGGGTTATATTTGGAAAAGCTCTGATTTGACTATCTTCTGATCATGTCTCTTGGAAGTTAGGTTTCTCAGAGAAGATGCTTTTGACTGCCTTCATGGAAGTTTTCATATCTGGCTGTCAACAGTATTGAGCCATGTAAGGGAAAATGGCTGGAGATCTTAAGTGGTATAAATATATAAGGTTTATCTTAATTCCTGAGTTTTGTGTTTGGTATCTTTGTTTTAGTTGGGCCTGGTATTGTCTGATTCAAAGATCATTTGTTTATCATCCCTAGAGAATAAACCTCAAGTCTCCTGCCAGAATAGGGGAGGATGTTTGCTCAGATGCCTGAATTTGGAATGGAGATATGAGAGACTAAATTCTTAAACAGACTTTCAACCAATTCTTCCACCTGCCAAATCCTGCTCCTTCTGAGGATTCTGAAATGCACGTTAGGTTATTTCTCCCCCTTTCCCAGCTCCTAGCTTAGGATTCAGCTTCCCCATGTCTGTTAAGTCATTTCAACCCCGTCCGTCTGCCGACTTCCAAAATTTTGTCACTGTTGTATTTTATCTCATACTTTGTTCTTATGTATTTACATTTTCTTTAACATTCCTTTATTTATATTTAGTAAAATTCTGAGAGGGAGAGAAGCTTAAGCACATGTTCAAATCCGCTGTTTCTAACTATTTATGTGCAAGACAATACCCATCAAAACCCCAATAGGTATTTTTTGTGGAGGAACCTTATGAAATGATTTGAAAGCCCACCAAGAAGAATAAACTTGTGAGAAAGCCAAAAAACTTCTTAGGAAGAAATAAGAATGGGACTTTTTCCTACAAGATAGTGAAAGGCATTTAAAATATATCATCACCAAAATGGAATCATATTGGCAATTATAGACAGACAAATTAATGAAACAAAAACCAAAGCAAACCAAATAAGCAAACGTTATTTGGTACAAGATAGCACAATATTTTATATTAGCATGTACTAGCTAACTAAGCAGCTGCAAATAATATTCAAACAAATGGCTGTCAATTTTCTAATATATATGTAGGATCCTATCAGAATAAAGTCTGAGGGTCTCTTTCACTTCCTTGGGGCAGACCAGAATCCTGGGGATGACAAAGATTCAAAGTGTCTTTTAGTGTGTGGTTTTGATTCTGAGATTTTTCTTTGTTCTGGCTCCTGTGGTTCTTCTGAAGGGAGAGGGCTTTTCTGACACCACCCCTCCACCACATACACACACACACACACACACACACACACACACACACAAGCATGCACACCCCCACAGGGGAATTATGACAGCTTTACCACAGCTCCCAACGTCACTGAGTTTAATATTTAATCCACAGCCCCCAACAGCGCCAACCCTATCACAGGTCCTGGCCCTTCTCTAAGGCCCCATTGGGGGTGGGCACCATGTCCTCTGCCTTCACAACTCCCAGCACTCATCCACTGGGTTTGAGAATTCGACTCTTTAGAGGCTAGACTGCCACCACACTCCTTAGCATCTGGGCTCTGATCTCATTCAGCCCGCCTTTTAGACACAAGGGTCTCTTTCCATCCTTGAAGCAAAAGACATCTGTGGAAAGAAAGCCCTGGTGTCATAGTTACTCATCCCATGAACAAATCACACTTGAACTTTGTACCTTAAACAATAACAACATTTATTTTGCTCAAAAAACTGCAATTTGGGGCTGCTGGAAGGCTGAGGCCTGGGAATGGAGGCCAATTCACTAACATGTGCGGTGTTGCTGGTTGCCAGCCGGGCTCTCAGCTAGTGCTGTTAGAGCACAGCCAGTGTCCTCAGGTGACAGAGGCTTCCTCACAGCACGGTGCTTAGGTCTCAAGGGTGGGTTCTCGAAGAGACTGGACCAGGTCAAACCATATTGCCTTATGTGACCCAGCCTCCAATGTCACGCAGCATCGCTTCCAGTGCATTCTGCATGTTGAGCCAGACCCAAGGTTGCACTCAGGTGTGCAGGTAGAAATAGACCCCACCTCCTAATGGGAGGGCTGCAGAGTTCTGGAGGAACACGTGGGACTAGATAGATTGCTGTGGCCATGTTTAGGAAATGTAACCTACCACACCTGGCTTTCTACATCCTGTAAGTAAGTCATTACAAAAATTTTGAGATACACAAAAATCAAGAAATCTAAAATGTGTGTGGATAGAAACAAATGAACCCCTCTTGATCACACCCATAAGCCAAGCAAGGTAAAACTCGCCCCTGTGAATCATCAGAAAGGACGCGGTTTCTCTTAAGACTGTGTTTCTTGGAAATGAAGAAACATTCTGTTCATTATTTTATTTCTGTCTCAAAACTTTCATGGTGACTCATGGTTAAAAAGAAGATGAAGACTAGAAAGTGTTTCCTTTATTTCTGCTTATTAAAAACCTACAGACAAGAAAGGATACAGTTAATTTCTCAAGGTACTCTGTCCATCTGGTTTCGTGGTTGAGGGACAAGTACTAATGAATCCTTTGCTACATCAATTAACTCTGCTTTGCTTCAAGGTCATAGATTAGGTCCCTAACTCCAGTCAATCACCTTGAAAACAAATGATACCACTAAATGAGAACAACCAGACTCTCCTCACCTCTGAAGAACCACTCAGTGCAAATCCATTATCTTTTTTGCTAGCACATGATCTACTGAAAATACATTAGTAATATCTCTATGCCTACAAAAGCACAGCCCATAAACACTTATAGTGATAGGAGTAGGAAATTATTTTTTTTTCTTTTCAAATAAATCATTTGCATATTACCACTCTCTTGAATTCATTTATAGAAGACCAGATCAGGTTGTTTTGTTTTCTCTAACTAAAAGCAAACCATCTTGGCTTGGCGCCTGTGGCTCAACGGGCTAAGGCACCAGCCACGTACATCTGAGCTGGCGGGTTCGAATCCAGCCCCAGGACCCGCCAAACAACAATGACAGCTGCAACCAAAAAATGTCCGGGCGTTGTGGCGGGCGCCTGTGGTCCCAGCTACTTGGGAGGCAGAGGCAAGAGACTCGCTTGAGCCCAGGAATTGGAGGTTGCTGTGAGCTGTGATGCCATGGCACTCTATCCAGGG